>PVKS010021172.1:8796-35749 GCA_004027875.1 Aplodontia rufa | reverse complement strand
GTATTGAGGACACCATGGGTAGGACCCCCTTCTTAAGCAGCCCTGCTCAGGACCAACCAGGGCAGGTTCCCCACCTAGAGCAGCCCCTGATGGTAGATGCCCCACATTCCTTTTGGGGCCTGTTTGAGTCCTGCTGGAAGGTAGTTCTCCATTTTGGTAGGTTCAATTTTGCAACCTTGAGCCTGGAACCAAAAGGGAGAGCAACACTAGGACCCAGACAGAAACAGCATCTGGAACAAGGTGATCATCAAAAAGTTGGTGGCTCATCTGACCTTTTGACTTGCTAGGAAAAACCACCTTAGGAACTGTCTGCTTTCCCCTCATGAAATCTCAATTTAGAGATCCACAGGAAGCTATTCAAAATGAAGAACCAAACAAGGAGAGGTTCACCTGAAACTCAAAACTCCCCCAAAAAGGATACCATGGATGGGGTTAAGATGAAAACCTTGACAATATTATCAATGATCTGATTACTAAAAGGAACAATGAACTAAAAGAAGATATAATGAAGGGACTAAGTGAAAAGTCCAAAGAGATGAAAAACAGTATTATCAAAGAAATAGACATATTAAAAAAAAGAAGTAACAGCTAAAATCTGCAGTCCATGATATGAAAGTAACCATGAAAGAATTCAATAATAGACTAACTTCTATAGAGAAGAGAACCTCAGCTCTTGAAGAAAGAACTTCTGACAATGAAGACAGGCTGAGTAAGCAAGAGCCCATGGATGACAAAAATAAAAAAAAAAACTCACAGTATATGAACAGAATTTTAAAAATGTCTGGGATGAAATGAGAAGAAACAATTTAAGAGTAGTTGGCATACAGGAAGAAATTGAAACACAAACAATTGTGTTTGAATTGTTTGAATAAGGAATATACTCAAGGAAAATGCAAATTTTGTTAATATAAATCATATATGCTCATCCAGGAAGCTTATAGGATACCCTATAGGCATAATCAAATGAAAAGATCACCAAGACATATCATATTAAAAATGTACAACAGGGAAATCAAGGAAAGAATATTGAAAGTGGCAAGGGAGAAATGCCAAAACACATTCAGAAGCAAACCAATCAGAATCACATTTGACTTTTCAGTTCAGACCTTGGAAGCAAGAAGATCTTGGAAGGAGATCTTTCAATGTCTGAATGAACACAACATGCAGCCAAGAATACTATATACTGCAAAACTCAGCTTCCAATTTGAGGGGGAAATAAGAACTTTTCATGATAAGAACAAACTTTCAGCATTTGTGAACAGAAAGCCAGCAATATAAAGAATTCTCAAAGATAAACTCAAGATACAAGTACAAGCTAGTATTCCTCAAAACCCACAATCAGAGGAAATTCAATAAAGGTACAGGCTAAAAAAAGACAACTAAGACAGCCCAGAGTTTACTAATAAAACACAATGAATAAAAGCCACAACCACCTAACAATTGCAACACTAAATGTGAATGGTCTCAATGCATCAATCAAAATACACAGACTAGCAAATTGGATCAAAAAATAAAATTCAACAATATTCTGCTTATAGGAAACCCACCTTACAGCCAGTGACACCCACAGATTAAGGGTGAAAGGATGGGAAAAATTCTACCAGGCACATGGCCTAAGAAAGTAAGCTGGATTTGCAATTCTTATATCTGACAAAGTGAATTTCAAATGTAAATTAATCAAAAGAGATAAAGAAGGCTATTACATCCTAGTAAAGGAAACAATACAACAGGAGGAATTAACCATAGTAAATATATGCTCTCCAAACACCAATGCTCCCAACTATGTGGAAAAAAATACTCCAAGATATAAAACCACTTGTGAACCTCAACACAATAGTGCTGGGAGACTTTGATACTCCTTTATCACCAATAGACAGAACATAAAAGCAAAGAAACAATAAAGAGATCTCCAGTCTAAACAGCACCATACATCAAACAGACTTAATAGACATCTACAGAATATTCCACCCCAAATTGGCAGAGTATACCTTCTTCTCAGCAGCGCATGGATCCTTCTTCAAAATAGATCATATTTTAGTTCACAAAGGAAATCTCAGCAAATATAAAAAAGTAGATATTATTTCTTGTATCCTATCAGACCATGAAGCCATGACCCTAATAATTAACAGCAAAAACCATGGCACAAAACACACATATATGTGGAGATTGAATAGCACCATATTAAATGAAGAATGGATCCAAGAAGACATGAGACAGTAATTAAGGAATTCTTGTAATGAGAATGAAGACACAACATATCAAAACCACTGGAACAGCTTGAAAGCATTCTTAAGGGGAAAATTATTGCACTGAGTGTCCACATTAAGAATCAGGAGAGATCCCTAACCAATAACCTTATGCTTCAACTCAAATCTCTACAAAAGGAAGAACAGTCTAATCCCAAAGTCCACAGAAGACGGGAAATAATTAAGATCAAAGCTAAAATCAATGAAATTGAGAAGAAAAAAACAATAAAAAGAATTGATGAAACAAAAAGCTTGTTCTTCAAAAAAATAAGGTGGGGTCTAGACCCTGGACAATGAGAAAGTTGGTCTAGTAGCATGAGGTAAATCCAGATAAGATGTAATGCTTTACAATCTAATACTTTTTTTAGAGTTATAATGGGAAGGGGAAGGGAGGGATAAGGGAGGGTAATTGGGGGGGGGCACTCCTGGGAACAATTGCAATATCCAGAATGTATACATATTTTATACACATTTTATATTATTTTGTTAAAATCTTGTAAGGTTGCTCAAAATAAAAAAAATTAAAAAAAAAATAAATAAAATCGACAGACCCCTAGCTAATCTAACTAAAAGAAAGAGAAAATTAAAACAAAACAACAAAATCACCAATGAAAAGGGGGTGATCACCACTGACCCCTTGAAATCAAACAGATTATCAGAACATATTTTGAAAAACTATACTCATCTAAATCAGATAATCTGGATGACATGGACAAATTTCTAGACACATACAACATCCCCAAATAGACAGAGGATGAAATTGAAATCCTAAACAGCCTAATAACAGGCATGTAAATCTATAGGGCAATTAAAAGTCTTCCAAAGAAGAAAAGCTCAGGACCTGACAGATTCTCTGCAGTTTAACCACACCATGGTCTTGGTTAGGCAGAATTAATATAATTAAAATGGCCATTCTGCCAAAAGCACTGTACAGATTCAATGCAATCCCCATCAAGATTCCAACGTCATTCTTTGTAGAAATATATAGAAAAACTAATTCTCAATTCATTTCAAACAATAAGAAACCCAGAGTAGTCAAAATATTACTAAGCAAGAAAGATGAAATGGCTGGTTTTGCAATACCAGACCTAAAATTATACTGTTGGACTGTAGTATTAAAAACAGCATGGTATTGGTATCAAAATAGGAATGAAGACCAATGGAATAGCATAGAAGACTCTTAGAAAAAGCCCTAATTTTTTAAATATCTGATCTTTGACAAAGGGGGTCAAAATATAAGATGGAGGAGAGACAGTCTATTCAACAAATGGTGCTGGATAAACCAGACAGCCACTTGCAGAAAACTGAAATTAGATCCTTATCTGTCACCATGCTTAAAAATCAGTTCTAAATGAATCAAGGAATTAAAAAGGCAGTGACCATACATCTGCTAGAAGAAAATTTAGGACCAACACTCCAACATATGGGAGCTGGTAATGACTTCTAAACAAGAGTCCTAAAGTGAAAGAATTTCAGTCTAAAATCAATGAGTGGGATGCCATTAAACTAAAAAGTTTTTGTACAGCCAAGGAAATAGTTAAAACAGTCAAGAAACAACCTACAGAATGGGAGAGAATCATGGCCTGTGATCCCTCTGACAGGGGACTAATATCCAAAATTTACATAGAACTCAAAAAATCCAATAACAAAAACACAAACAATCCAATCAATAAATGGAACAGAGATCTAAACAGAAACTTCTCAACAGGGGACATTGAGCAAGCCAATGAATACATGAGAAAGTGTTCTAAATCACTGGCAATCAGAGAAATGCAAATGAAAACTACCTTAAAATTTCACCTCACTCCAGTCAGATTGGCAAAGATGAAGAATATGAATAATAACAAATGCTGGAGGGGTTGTGGGGAGATAGGAGCACTAGCACACTGTCGGTGGAACTGCAGACTGGTGCAGCAGCTCTGGAAAGCTGCGTGGAGACCCAGGAGCTCTCCCTCTTCTGGGTATTTTCCCAGAGGAGTTAGAATCAGCACATTACTGTGACATACCCATGTTCACAGCAGCTCAATTTACAATAGCTAAATTATGGAACCAATCCAGATGCCCCTCACTGGATGAATGGATCCAAAAGCTCTGGTATATATATACAATGAAGTTCTACTCAGATATTAGAAGCAATGATATTGCATCTATTGAAGGTAAGTGGATGGCTTTGGAAGAAATCATGCTGAGCAAAGTTAGTCAAACACAGAGAGTCAAGGGCCAAATGGTATCACTTATTTGTGGAGGCTGGACTTAAGCCCAGGCTTTGGAGTAAAGCAGACAAACTCATGTATTAGGTCCATACAACAAAAATGCAAAATGTTTATTTTTGAGGTATAGTTGCAAGGTACTTCATAAGATATTTGAACAAGCTATGCTGCATACCTGCACAAAAATGTAGATGTTTAATCCAATTATCAAATATTTTGAAGAATAACAAGGGATGATAGGAAGGGAGGAGAAAGGGAAATGTTGGAACTAAGATAAAGCAATGTACATTCCAAGCAATTATAAATGTCACTATATATACTATAGTGATATATATATAAAATGTTCTTTATAGGTATAAGCATTATGTCACTGTATTTTGTTTTTTAGGAACAATATAGGACCCAGAAGAAAGGCAAGGGATCAGGGGACGGGAGGAGGAAGGTAGAGGGATATGGGGTGGGGGATACTGAATAAATTGTATTGCTGAATTTTGTGCATCTAGTAATATGTGACAACTAATCCCAACATTATGTAAATCTATAATGCACTAACAAAAATAAATTTAAAAAATAAAATTAATTATGCAAAACACATTATTGTCATTGAGCTATCAGTTCTACATCATTCAAACTTTTTAAGCTCTGTGTTCATGTCTTTCTGCTATTATGGACTTATTGTATCATTTAAAAGTAGTAGGATATACTTCTTTATATTTTTCTTGAAAAAATTTGATTTAGCTTCTTATAGATCTTTATAATTCCATTGACATTTTAAAATAGTCTTGTAACTTCTGGTTTCTTTAGTACACATTTATTCTAAACAAGTGAGTCAAGTTTAATGAGTTACACATTATTTTTGATATGTGAATTTCTCATATTGATATTAATAATTATGTGATTTGATATATGATGGTATGGTATAGAATTTATTTGATTCAAGAATTCTAATTTATCGGAAAATTATCAATACTATTCTCAGAAAATATTTTGTGGTTGTGTTTCTTCCATATTATATTATTCATCAAGCTATTTATTGTCGTCATTATTCCTAGTTTTCACATGCACAGACACACACATCTCAATGGTAATGCATTTGAAAATATTAGTAAAGACTGAGCCAGGGCTTGTTTGTCAGAGCTATAGGCTTTTTGGTGTTTTGCATTCTAAGGTCTCATATCACAATTCTCATAAACTTTAACATACATTTAAAATTCATACTTGTGCATGCTATTGGCCTAAGGGTTTTTATTTTAGCAAATTGCTCAGTATTGTCAATATTGACTAATAATGCTAGCTGTTATATTTTTATTGATGTGTATTTTTTACTGCTAAGCTTCATTTTCAGGCATCTCATCCATAATAAGGGAGCTGTTAGATTATAATGAAAATGGCAGCTAGCCAGCTAGTTTCTAAGCACTTCAGCCATTCCACATGGAATCTGTGCTGTTTCTTCATGCCTAGTCCACTGTTTGACATTTGTTTAGTATAGTCTTTCAGAACTTTTCCATATATTCCTAGTCATTTACTGAATCAAAAAGGAATCCCTTGATTCCTTGTGAATTGTTCAAGTTTAGTTGTTATATATCAGTTATTGTTCAGAATTTGTGGTGTAAGTTTGGGGTAGTCTTTTGTCTTCATAGTGAGTGAAATTCTCTCTTCCAGGGACCTGCATTTTCATACTGTCAACTCAACTGCAGATCAGCTATAAAGAATTTAGAGCCTCCATGTGGATGGTTTCTTCTTCATGATATCTGCATAAAAAAAATCACTGCTTACCCTGCCTACAGAATTAAAATTGCCTGCATATTACTTTACTGCTTTATAATTCTCTTTACTAAAACAAAATCCACATGTTCTCCTAAATTTTAATAGAGTTGTTTTAAGTGTATATTGTAAAAAATCATTTCTCAGTGAAATCTGATTAAAGGCAATTACTCCAATATGTTTATATTCTTCCCAAAGTAGAGAATACCATGTTCTTGTCAAAGATCATAGTGAATTCTCTTGCCTACTGTGAAGTTTGGATGTGTGGTATCCACACTTTTATATATAAAAATTAAATATTACTATACAAAGACCACTTTAATAATTTTTTAAGGTTTAGAATAGCATGCCAATGTTTAAAGAAGAAATTTCTAAATGTTTACTATTAGTAAAAAACCTTGTAATGCTTATTCCTTTCTTCTTTTTGCTATGTCACCATAGTTTCAGGGAACCAGTAAAACAAAAACATATGTAAGTAAATAAATAAGATTGGTGGTAAGACAGACATCATATAAAATTGAATATACTTTAGAGCATAACACTAAAAAATCACATTCAGTATTTACTCTCTGCCGGGTTCAATAATCAATTCTTTATAGCAGCTGGGTTATTTAATTCTCAGAATAACTACATGAAGTTGGCATCACTGATACCTCCACTTTATAAATGAAGTAATTTAGGTATTGAGAAGGAAGCAATTTACCTGACATCATGCATCTAGTAGGTGATGGGGGTAATATTTAAATGGAAAACATAAAACTCCAGATTTTATCATAAAATTCTAACTTGCATAGTATTTGTAACTTAGAGGCAAAAGGAAAAAAAAATTGTTCTTTTCCTGTACGTGTTAAACGATCTGCGTTTCATGGGTATGGATGATAGACTCACGCCATTACCAAGATGTAGTTTACAGCGCTGTCACTCCTTTGTCCCTGCTTATTTCTTGTTTTTCAGAGTTTCAGCATTAGATGTCTCACACAGCAAAAGTGCTTTCATTCCATCATGCATATTCCAATTATCTTGTAGCTAGTCAGTGAAATAAAACTAATTTGAGAATACTCCACCTAATTAGCAGTTTTTGCCCTGGCGCCATACACAGCAAGTGATGTTGCCATTGATTCTAAACTATAAATATTGAAAACTCTGATTATCTCCCAAGCAGTAATATATATTTAATATATATGTAAATGAACTGAGTCTACCACGTTGTGTTGAGCTTTTTTTCTTTCCCTAATGTGCAGTAGTGCTGATTCTGATTATGAACATCCCTAGGAAGCTTAACTTTCCCCATTCTCACCCCCCAGTAATTCTGCTCAATAAAAGTCTCCCTAAATATTTCAAGAATTCTTACAGATATTCACAGATGTCAGAGGTGTAAGAAGGCTGCCTCAGTTAGATATATTAAATCTTTCACTGTCAGGAAACAAAGGACAGTAAGCAATATGGCTGCATTATTTCAACTGTAGAATTTCTCCATGTATAGTTGTTAAATCATATCATGGCATATCATTATTTCTATAAGGAGGAGAGATTAGGGAGTTTTTATGTATGTGTTTCTATATTAAATTTACAATATGAGATGGAAATTTAAAAATGCATTTTCCTCTTAATGCATTTGAAATTTCTGACTCAACCAGACAGGAAGAGATGTATGAGCTCTGCCTACTTCCAGGATCCCCTTTAGCTGCTGCTAATATCTAAATCACTGAGTCCATTATCTCCCTTTATGGAAGGCAAACAGATTTGTATTCTCAATTGTATTTCCAAGGCTAAAGAAATCAGATATTAAATACTAATAATCATAATCAATATTTTTATATTTTTATGCTGTGAACTAGTTTCTTTCCTTGTTTGTTTTCTCTTTTCTGATGCCAGGGAATCCTTGTGGATTAGGAACCTTCACTTACTCAAATATACCTTCAGTCGAGACATTTGCTGTATTCAAAGTCAGCAATTCTTAAATATACATTTTTCTAGAACAGTGGGCTTGAAAAATAAAGTCTATATTCCATAAACCTATACTTAAGTGAGTTGGAGAATGGAATTATTTAAATATCCTGAAATATCTTTGTATGTGAATATATGTACTAGTGATCAGAAAAATACTTTATCTATAAACAAAACAAGGTTGCAACATCTTTTCTGCTCAAAGCCTTTCATGGTATAAGGATAACTTTTGGATAGTTTCCTACTGTTCGAAAGCTTTTTAATATAATCATACTTTTAATCACTATCTCAGAGTAGTAAATATAAGAATCACTCTACTTTGACTTTCTACCCCGACTCTAGAAATATTTATAAACCTCCTCCTAAAACTAATTAGTATGGCCTTTCCAATAATCTGATTTATAAAAAAAAGTTCATAGGTGAGATAAACTATGTGGTATTTTGTCCCTCCATTACATAATAAGTATGCAAGTAATAAATTTTAAAATTATTGCACATGACTTCTACTTGTTCTTATGACAATAGAATGATATCTGCTACCTATTTATTTAATTTATTCAGCATATTTTCCTCTATTAAATATTTAAGGAGGGCTTTAATCATGAATTAAAGCACATTTTTTCAAGATTCCTGGCCCAATTTTTTTAAAACAATTTATTTTTGCATTTAGACAGTGAGTAACCACAGGACATTAATGTTTCACTCTTTTACCATTTATTAATTAATTATAGTTTCTTTCTTTTAGAAAAGCAATCCTTGGGTGAATTTTTTAAATTCTCAAACTCATTCACAGCACATGTATTTAAAACCTACTTCATAAAGATTATTAAATAAACATTAGAGGATGAAATATGAAGATTTTATGTCACTGAAGTATGAAGAGTTTATTGTTTAATGTAGAAGACATTTAAGTCATATAAGCTGAATGGAATACAATTAGTTATGAGAGGTCTATTTAAAAATTTGTGCAGAATAAAGAAGAAAGTATGATTCAGTAAAAAGATTAATTTATCAAAGCTAATGTTGATATTTCAGGCATTTTTGTGTTGTTAAAGATTTTCTTTTTCTTTTTTCTTTTTAAGAGAGAGGGACCATGAGAAAGACAGAGGAAGAGAATCAAGTTTTATTTAGTTTTTCATGTGACCTGTGATGCACATGTTTGAGATCTTTACAAACATGAGGATACAGACAAATGAATCTCCCATCTAATTTAACAATCCCTCCACAAAAAATCCTACTGATCTATAATTAGACAAAATCCCAAAGAAAGGTTATAAGAAGACTGATTATTAAAATGTTCAATGAATTAGAAGGAGATCTAAGGGATGAATTAAGACAGCAAATTCAGGAGATGAAAGACCACTTCAAAAAAGAAAAGAAACCAAAATAGAAAAGAAACCAAATAGAGCTCCTGAAAGGAAAGACACAATCAACCAAATTAAAGATTCACTTGAAAGCATTACCAACAGATTAGATTGTATAGAGAATAGAAATTCAGCCCTTGAAGACAGGGTATATGAACTTGAGTACACAGAATGCAATAAAGGGAAAAATTATAGAAAATGATCAGAATATGCAAGATCTCTGGGAGAGCATCAAGAGACCAAATCAGAGAATCATTGGGATACAGGAGAACATGGTGATACAAACTAAAAACATTGTAGAACATAGAGGAAAGAAATTGAAGAAGACCTTGGAAGATAGAAAGACCTTCCATATTCTTAGGCAGAATTAATAATTTCAAAATGGTTATACAATAAAAAGCAATGTACAGATTCAATGCAACCTCCATCAAATTACCAATGATATTCTTCACAAAATTAGAAAAAAAAGATGATCCTTAAATTTATTTGGAAAAATAAAAGACCTAGAAAAGCCAAAGTAATACTGAAAATAAATGATGCAAGAAACATCATAATACCTCATCTGAGGTTATAGTACAGAGCCATAGTAATAAAAGCTGTATGGTATTGGAATCAAAATGTATATGAAGACAAATGGAACAGAAGAGAATACACAGAGACAAACCCGCATACTTAAAGCTGTATGATACTTAACAAGTGCCCAAATGCATTTTGGAGAAAAGACAGCACTTTTAAAAATTGGTGCTGGGAAAACTGGATGTTATATATATAAGAATGAAACTGTCTCTCACCCTATATAAAATCAAAAGAAAAAATGTTCAAAGACTTAGGAATTGGACCCAAAACCTTTCAACTTCCAGAGGAAAATGAAACTAGGAAGTGACTTGGAATGATCATTTTATCACATTAAACATATTCAAAAGGAGGAAATATATAGGGTACACGATAAGCAGTAAGAATCCTGGGGAGTCATTTGAGAATTTTGCCTCCTACCTTGCCAGATACTCCTCTGAAAGGGGGTTAGTATGCAGAAAATATAAAGAACCCAGAAAGTTAACATTTAAAAAAAATCTGTAAGCAATAAACTGGCAAATAACTAAACAGAAATTTTTGAAAAGAAGAAACACAAATGACCAAGAAAAGCATGTAGAAATATTCAACATTCATAGCTATTAGGGAAACACAAATCAAAACTATACTGAGGTTTCATCTAATCCCAGTTGGAATGACAAAAAATCAAGAATACAAATAATGATACATGCTGATGAGGATGTGGAGAAAGAGGAACACTCAGGTATTTTTGGTGGGACTACAGATTAGTAGAACTTCTCTGAGAAGCAGTCTGGAAATTTCTCAAAAACTAGCCATCATATGACAGAGGTGACCAAATCTTTGTTATTTATCCAAGAGAATTAAAATCAGCACACTATACTGATATAATCACATCAATGTTTATAGCACTGCAATTCACAACACTCAAATTATGGTGCCAGCCTACATTTCCCTCAACAGATGAAAGGGTTAAGAAAGTATGGCAAACATACATATTGAAATTTTATTCAGCCATAAAGAGGAATTAAATTATGGCATTTGCTCCTAAATGAATGGAAATGGAGAGAACCATGCTAAGTGAAATGTTAGACACAAAATATCAAAAGGTAAAAGTTTGTTGTCATATGTGGAAATGAGAGCAAAACAAGGGGGAAATAGGGGTTGAATATCATAAAGACAGGGAAGATCAATACAGTAGAAGACAGAGATTGAGAGGGGAAGAGAGAGGATCAGAAAAAAAGAGGAAATGCAGAATGAATTTGTTAAAATCCATTCTGTGTGCATTTAAACATACACAATGAATTCCACCTTTATGTATTTCTGTAAAGTACCAATTAAAACATGTAAATTAGTGCAAGATAGACCAGTACTGTAGAAGAAGGGGAAAAGGGGGAGGCCAGGGGTGGGAAAGTGGGTTTCCTGGGGACTGAAATGGATAGATTGAATCCCATGCATGTATGTTTATGTCAAAATGAATCCAACTATCATGTACAACTAAAATACATCAATAAAAGCAAAAAACAAAAAAACATATTAGGTTTCTCTGCAGGAGCAGAATCAATAGCATGCTATATAAATACGTTTCACCTCAGCAGAGACTGTACAGTCCTACAATGCCTGAAGGGCCAGGGAAACCTCAATCTGAGAAGCTATAAGGCTCTGAACAAGAGTGACCAATTACTCAGCCTTAGCTCGGGGTTAAAGATAAGAAAACTCCCTGACAAGTCAGTGACGTGGTCCAAATTAAAAGGTAAAAGAATCTGGATCTGGATGGCAGCAGCTCAAGAATGGAGTGCTGCACACAGGGAACCCCCCCTTCTTTTGTTGCACCTCCGTGTCCAGGTTATTGGATGCTGCTGCCTATGTTAAGGGCAGGACTTTCCCTCTTGGGTCACTGACTCACATGCCATTTGTCTCTGTAAATACCCTCATGGACACAATCGGAAGAGCTTCATTCGTTTTTCTAGATATCTCTTCCAGTCAAGGTAACAACCAAGATTAACCACTACAAAAAGCAACTAGGAACTCTTAGGTGCTTGTCTATAAACAAAATTCAAATTAAAAACAGCAATACATAGAAAAAAAAGTGTCTTGGGAGTCATCTCACAATTCTGCTGCCAATATTTTTTATTGTTTTTCATTTGCTTATTTTTAAATTCTCTTAATGTGTTTATTTATTTATTTATTATTTTTGTGGTACTGAAGAATGAATCTAGGCCCTCACATATGCTAGGTAAGTGCTCTGCCACTGAGAAATTCCCCCATGCCTACATTTATTTTCAACTGATACATTAAAATATAAAGTTTATACATATTAACCCAGTAGCATGTAATGTATAATTGAATGTACACATTCCATAATGTTTAAATCAGGTTAGACTTATCTATGATTTATATTTTTTTTATAAATTGTGGTGAACACTTTTAAAATCCTTTCTTCTAGCTGTTCAAAACATACAGTACATTATGATTATCTGTAGTCTCTCTACTGTGCATTATAGCGCATTAGAATTTCTTATTCAGGGGATTAGTTTTTTAAACTTCCAAATATATTTAAAATCATGCAATACTTGTCTTCCTGTGGCTGGTTTATTTTGCTTAAAAAAATGATGCTTAGGCCTGGAGCAGAGGTTCAGCAGTTATGGCACTTGCCTGGCATGTTTGAACCCCAGCACCACATACACAACTAAGTGTCAGAGAAACAAAGGCCAGACGAAAAAAATAAATAAAATTGATTCTTTCTTACCCACACTCACTTTCTCCTTATCTCTTGAAAAAATGATCCTTGGTTCAATCCATATTGTCATAAATTCTGATTTTATTCTTTTTATGGCTGAATAGTACTCCATTGGGTTTATGTACAATATTTGCTTTACCCATTTATCTGTTGACTGGCAAAATTTATTTGCATTTCTGTACTATTGTGAGTGGTGCTACAACAAATATGGGAGTGTAGATGTCTCTTCCACATACTGATTTAATTTCCTTTGGATGTATACATATGAGTTGGTTTTCTGGATCTTTTTTAAATATATTTCATTGTTAATATATTATTTAATTATCAAAGAACAATTAGCTGGAAGAATACAATACAAATTTCTTGCATAATTTCTTTGAATGCACACAAATATGAACACATTTACAAATTAATTATTTTGCCACTATTTTTACAAAATTGGATTATATTAAAACACTTTCATTGTCTTGCTTTTTTTCAATAGCTGTGTTTTCAAGCTCTTCTAAGTCAGCGCACATTAAACTTTTCTTTTTCTGTAGCAATATAGCAGTAAAATTGAAGACAACGTATAATCATTTCCCTATAATAGGCATCTCTCATATTCACAGAAATGTCAAAACCTTAAAAAATAAATAAAATTATTTTAAAGTTAAATAAATATCCTGAATTAAATTGTGATTTATCTGGAATCAATTGTTCAAAATTCCCAAAAGAGCTTTCTTGCTTTTTTCTTTTACTCAGCAATATACCCTTCCCTTTCAGTACTTTTTGGTAATAAAAAAAATCAAATTATTGGAACAAAGTACAATAATTAGACTATTTCCAATAAGTATGTCTGTACTTCTTGGTCAGATCTTTGATGTAACTGCCACAGAGCCCAGAGGAGATATAAACTGTACTTTTGGTTTTCACATGTAATGTTGAAATAGGGCAAATATAAATTACTCAAATAACTTCACTTCTATATTTTCTTAATTGCATTTATAATAATATTGTTATTAAGAGATATTTAGCAATTTGTAAATAATATGATAAGGACTGGAAAGAAACAAGAAGAAGGTGAAAGGAAGAAAGATGAAAAGGCAAAGCGATGTGGCTGGAGAACCCATGCCCTCACCTGAAGAGGACAGAACTAGAGAAATTCTCTAAGTTATATCACTGAGTAAGTACCATGAAGGATCATATGGTAGCTGAATTTTTAGCTTTTTGCAGAATTTCTATACTGATTTGATTTTTATAGTTGTTATTTTAATCAGATTTTTCACTGTTGTGACCAAAAGACCTGACAAGAACAATTTTAGGAGATAATATTTATTTGGAGACTCATGCTTTCAGAGATCTAGTTCATAGATAATCCACTCCATTGCTCAGGGCCCCAGCAGTGGCAGAATGTCATGGTGGAAAAAGTGTACCAGAGAAAAAAAAGTAGCTGAAGACATAGGACAGCAGGAGAGAGAGTTCCTCTCACCACAGACAAACTATAAACCCCGAAGGCACATCTACAATGACCTACCTACTGCAGCCACTACCTACCTTCCTAGAGTCTCAACACAGTTAAAGCCTATCAGGGGATTAATATATTGATTGGGTTAAACCTTTTTAAACCCAATCATTTCACCTCTAAACCTTCTTGCACCATTTCACATATGAGCTTTTGGGGGAAACCTCATATCTAAACTGTAACAGTGACTATACTAATTTATGTTCCTTCCCACAGCATACAAGAGCTCTTTTGTCCTGTATCCTTGCCAACATTATTTGTGTTCTTGATTACTGCCATTCATACTGGAGAGAGTTAGAATCTCCGTGCAGTTTTGACTTTTGATTTCCTGATGGCTAAAGATGTTCAACAATAATTCCACCTAATATGATTTAACTATACCTCTGCTTGGCTTTTATTCAAAAGAATTAGAGTCAGAAAACTTTAGATATACTTGAATACCCATGGAATCAGCCTAGTTGTTTATCAATACCATCAAAAAGTAAACAGATAAACATGTGGTATGTATACACAATGGAGTTATATGCAGCTATAAAGAGCAACACAATTATATTATTTGCAGGAAAATGGATGGAACCAGAAAACATCATCTTAAGAGAAACAGCAAGAAACAGAAAGTCAACGGTCATATATATTTATAGGGTGCAACAAGGATGGTGCTGAGGAGCCCAGGGGAGGGCAGGCCAACCTTGTGATCACTCGAAGGGCTAAGCCAATCAAAGAACACCACCAGACTGACAGGCCTTTTGGTCCCATAAAAAACATAAAAACAAGTTGACCTTTACTATTATAGGCTTCATGCACTTCCTCTTTTCGCTGGGTTTCTATATAAGCTTGAGTGTGACTGCTAGAAAACGAGTTCCTGCTTGACCTGACTCCCTGCATTGTTTGATTGTCTTCGGGGAAGGCTGGGGAACAGCACTGCAGCACTGCAGCGAGCTCACCTTTCCCGCCACAGACAGGGTCCCTCGTTCCCTGCTAGCGAGGGGCTGAGTACATCAACCCAACATCTGGAGCCGGAACAGGGACCCGAAGCGTGAGCGGGCTAAGCGGTCTTCCAGGGTGAGTGAGACCCTAAAATGGGTAATGCAACCTCTTTAAAAGATGAGCCGGCCCTTAAGGCCTTGCTTGTTGAGTTCTCGGGGGCTTGAAATCAGTGATCATAATGCCAGAAGGACCTGGGAAAACATTGTAGAAGTTGCTCCCTGGGTTCCATGCTCCAATTTGTATTCTTGGACTACCTGGGCGAGGGTGGGATGGATCGCTCAAGAGAGGGAAAGCAATTCGGCATTGCCCCCACCTCGGTTTCTACCCTACATTATTAGAGTTAAAGACTTCCTTCCACCCCGACACAGTCCCCGGTCCCCCACCCACGGGGAGTCACAAGCACAATATTGGGGAGACTTCACATGAAGTGTCCCAAAAGGTGGATCCCCACCCTGAAGGGAGGATGCAACGGGATAGTTGGGGTACATTTGAGGAAGAGGGGGACCCATGCCCAGCACAAGAGCAAATGGTAGAGATCAAAACAAAAGTGAAAGTTACTTCTCCTCATGGCGGAGACCTTGGTACTGAGCACTCGCCCCCCATATGCCCCCAGTTCAGGGGTGCCCAACGGGGGCTCTGGAGGGTCCAATCAGAATCAAGAGTCTCCTTATACCCCCTTGAGAAGGGAATTACAAGACCAGGATCCCTATGACCCCTTGGTGCGACCAACTGAGCTTACATATGTGGAGGCTCACTTCTCTTCCTCCAAGGGTTCAGGGTCCCAACCCCAAGACTTCCTGATTAACTTAGCTCCAGGGGGCAATAGGCCCCTCCAGTGGTATTCCTGGGAGGGAAGGGATCTAAAGGAACTAAAAAAGGGAGTGGCGGAAGATGGGCCCAACTCACCCTGGGCTCAAACATTACTTCAGAAACCAGCCTATAACCCCTGTGTCCCCAAGGATTGGTAGGATGTGACCAAGGCGGTACTCCCATCTGCACTCTTTATTAAGTGGTGTGCCTTCTATAAGGAAGAGTGCTGCACCGGAGCAGAGGCCAATAGAAGGGCTAACCCCATTATCCTTATTTCCTATGGCATGTTGGCAGGCAGGGTGGACTCTTACTCCACAGGGATCCAACAAGCAACCATTGCTGACCCCTATCGAGACCAAGTCCGACTTGCAGGGTTATCGGCATGGGCTAAGTTAGAGGAGGGCCCCACTGAATCCCCCATTGCGGGGGTTAGGCCAAAACCAGGGGAGCCCCGGCCTGAATTCATTGACAGGGTTGAGCAAAGTGTTAAGAGAAAACATCCCCCTGGAGAATTCAGGGACCAATTTGTTAAGTTGTTGGTATAGGAGGGATTGAATGGGGACCATTGCACTGCCTGTGCCAGCCTGAAGGATGCCTCTATGAGTAAGTGGATTGAAGCCTCCCAAGACATTGGGACTCAATCACATAAGTCACATACCCTTGCCCTGGTGCCTGAAACACAGGCTCAAATGCAGACACAGGCCATAGTAGAGGCAAGAACCAAAGCCCTGGGGGCTCAAAGGATTGGTTCCCTGATGCCCCTAGCAAGGGAGCTTGCTTTACGTGTGCTCAATAGGGACATTTTAAGAGAGACTGCCCTCAAATGGTGGGGGGACCCCTAAGGGTGACAAGCCACCTTCCACCCCATGCCCTCGATGCTGAAAAGGATATCACTGGAAGAAAGAGTGTAGGTCCAAATTTGATATTGAGGGCAAAGCTTTAAACTGAGTGAGGGGCATCCTCCAGCACAGTTAAAGCAAGGAGGACCCTCTATGAGAGGACAAGAGCCTCACCCCCCCTGGAAGGCCCACTGTACCCATAGTGGAGGGGCAACGCCCTGAGGGTGAAATTTCAACTGCCTAGTTGATACAGGTGTGGACAGAACTGTCTTGAAAGCGGAAAAGGTACCCTCTGAATGGCAGCTTGTCCCAGGACCCATGTCCTGGGGGTTGGGGGAAACTCCCTCTCAAAAGAAACCACAATGTACCTAAAGTGTGTCAACCCTGATGGTGACCAGGGGAGGGTACGACCTTTGATTGTAAAGGGACTCACCGCTAATTTGTTGGGGCAAGACATACTGGGACAGATGGATGCCATCGTGACCACTGATTATAGGGCCTTCTATGAGGAGAGGGATGTAGAGGATATAGAGCCCTCCAGCTACTCCCCCTCCTCTGAGAGGGTCACTCCAGGCAAAACCACACAGGTCTACCCCCACGCCTAAAGGCCACTGCTCCCCAAACTCCACGTATCCAGTGGAAATCGGAAAAGCCCATCTGGGTGGAGCAGTGTCCACTTCCCAAAATTAAGCTTGAGGCTCTTCAGGATTTGGTACTTGAACAGCTACGCTTGGGGCACATTTGTCCTTCCCTAAGCCCTTGGAACACCCCTGTTTTTGTGATAAAAAAGACCTCAGGAAAATGGAGACTACTCCATGACCTGAGGGAGAGTAATAAAAATATGCAGTTGGTGGGAACTCCCCTACAGGGTATGCCCTGGATCCCTGCAATACCTACCGACTTCACTCTTACAGTGATTGACATCAAGGACTGTTTCTTCTCTATTCCATTATACCCTAATGATTGTGAAAAATTTGCCTTCTCTGTACCATCCCTTAATTTCTCCCAGCCAGATGATCGATATGAATGGACTGTATTGCCCTAAGGAATGGCCAACAGCCCAGCATTTTGCTAACGCTACGTTGCAAAATTATTGTAGCCTTTGCTGTCACAAAGGTCTTCTCTCATCTATGTGTATATGGATGATCTCATCCTCGGGCACCCTGATCCTTCCAAATTATCAGGTCTGCTAACATGGACCCTACACCTCCTAAGGAAAGGTGGGCTGAACATGGCTCCTGATAAGGTCCAGCATGTTCCACCATTTAAAGTCCTTGGTACTAAGTTACATCTGACACAGGCTATTCCCTTAAAACCTAAATTAATTATCCCTTCTAAATTAAACGTACTCAAGTTACAAAGCTTACTAGGGGAACTTAATTGGCTTCGCCCCTGGCTACCAGTTCACACAGAGGATATCTTGCCACTGTTCGCCCTTTTAAACGGAAAATCTGACCAAGATGAGGTCATCCTCGAACCTCACCACTATCAGAGCCTAGACAAGGTTCAAAAGGCACTGGATGGAGTGACCCTTCATAGATATTCTGTGCACCTGCCCTTGTCCCTCTGGCTCATTAGTGGAGAGCACCTCGCTACTGCAGTCATCATGCAGGAAGGGGGAACCCATAGAATGGGTTCCAGCGACTTTGAGTGGGGTGCCAAGGCTTTATTACCAAGTGGATCAATTCGCTGACTTTATCATTAAAGGAAGAAACACATCTTTGAGACATTATGGTCTTGATCCTCACTCCATTATCTTCCCATTCAGAATAAAGGATGTGGAATGGCTCATTAGGTCCAATCCCAGGCTAGCCATCTCCTTGGAGGGATATATGGGATGCATAGATTACCACTATGTATCATCCCACTGGGCACCCCTGTTGCAACGGCTGCCACTAAGACTGCCCACCCTGTTCCCACAGGAATTCATTGCTCGGGCACCCTACGTCTTTACGGATGGGGGTCAAAAGGGATCAGCATACGCTGCCTTTGATACCTTTGCTGAGAGGCCCAAGTTTTATAGATTCCCACCTTGCTCAGGGTCTGCCCAATACAAAGAGATGTTAGCTATCATCATGGCTTTACAGGATATTACTCAGCCTTTTAATCATTTTCAGATAGCCTCTATATGGTTAACTTCCTTCCACATGTCCACTCTGCACAAGTAGGGATTGACAGCAATCCTATTTCCATGCTTATGATCTTGCTTCATAGCCTACTTGAAGGAAGAGGTAACTCCATTTTCATACAGCACATTGGAAGTCATATCCCCTTTCTGGGGTTTATCACTCAAGGCAATTCTTGGGCAGATAAGCTTGCCTCTAAAGCACATGTTTTTACGCTCCATGAAGCCACTCAGCTCCACGAGCTAACTCATGTAAATTGGAGAGGCTTACATAAGCAATTCCCTTCTGTCCCGATCAAGGAGTAAAAAGGATTGTCCACACCTGTAAGTCCTGCCAGCCATTTCTCTGGGTACCAGCCCCCTCCAGGATGTGGGGGTAAATCCCAGAGGATTAAAACCCAATATACTATGGCAAACTGATGTTACTCATTTTGCCCCATTTGGAAAACTTAAATGTATTTTTGTGTTCATTGACACTTTCTCGGGAGCCTGTTGGGCTACAGCACACACTGGGAAAAATCCACACATGCCAAATCCCATTTTCTTCAGTGTTTCACTACCCTAGGTCTACCTAGGCAAATCAAAACAGACAATGGACCCTGTTTTGTCAGTGAGGCAACACATAACTTCTTCACCCTATGGAACATAAAACATATTAAAGGAATTCCCTACAATCCTCAGGGCCAAACCATAGTTGAAAGAAATCATCAATGCCTAAAAGGGCAACTTGTAAAACAAAAAGGGGGAATCCTCAGCCCCCATTTGCAACTGCAAATGGCCCTTTTGACTATAAATATTTTAAATTTTACCAAAAAATCTGATGAACCGAAGTTCCAGAAACATTGGGGTTGTATTGACCTCCCAAATTATCTATTCTCATAAGATGGAGAGATCTCCTGACTCACTATGGGGAGGGGTTCACCTGTGTATTCCCACCAGAGGAACCATCTCCCATGTGGGTACCTACCAGAAACACCAAATTTGCCCCTTTGTCCTCCAAACAGGACCATGCCCAAGACCAAGATGTCCAACAAGGAGAGAAAGAGGCTCTGGTGGTCCGGGATGACTTCTACAAATGGAAGAAAATATATCCACCCAAACATCTCCAAGGGCCATCAACCCTTGAGAAGTCTTTTTCTGCTTTACCTCTTACAGATGTTCCTGATTCGCCTCCTGCTCGGAAGTGTGACCTGTTGGTGGCTCTGAGAAGCCAGCAACCTTCATCAACCCCAAAGAGTAAAAAGATTGATCGAAATTGCTCATTCTCAATGACACTGGAACTATGCCAGTGGGGCGACCCCATGGAGTTTCAGCCCACTGGGCTGTCCTTTCCTCTCCTTACACCCCATGCTTGTTTATCTTCTGGTTTTGCCAGAAGACTGGACTCACTCCTTGCATCTCTCTCTCCACTGTTTTTTAGACAAACTCCCCTTGGTTTGAACAATGGTTTAATTGGTCACCATGCCTCACCACCTTATATCTACATTGCTCGTACCAATCCTAATAATGTTGTGCCTATTTGGGCTGTGTGTCATCAATAGATTGATGACCTTCATGTGCTCCAGGGTAGAGGAAGTCCAACTCATGACCCTCCGCCTTCATTACAATCAATTGCACCCTTATAATGACCTCTGACTGCGAAGCCTTCTTATGAAGGTGCCTAGCCTGTACCTAACCTAAGGTGGGCCTGGCCTGTATCTAACCCAAGGTGGGTGAAATAAAACAAAAAGTGGGAAATATAGGGTGCAACAAGCATGGCGCTGAGGAGCCCAGGGGAGGGCGGGCCAACCTTGTGAGTGCTCGAAGGCCTAAGCCAATCAAAGAACACCACATGTTGACAGTCTTTTTGGTCCCGTAAAAAACATAAAAACAAGTTGACCTTTACTATTATAGGCTTCATGCACTTCCTCTTTTCACTGGGTTTCTATATAAGCTTGAGTGTGACTGCTAATAAACGAGTTCCTGCTTGACCTGACTCCCTGGGATGTCTGATTGTCTTTGGGGAAGGCTGGGGAACGGGCACCGCAGTGTGCTCACCTTTCCTGCCACAGATGGGGTCCCTCGTTTCCTGCTAGTGAGTACATCAACCCAACATATATTCTCTTGTATGTGGAAAGCATTGGGAGGAAAAAGGAGGCAAGGATGTCTGTAAGTTGATAGGACTTTTATTCAGGAAGGAAACCAGGGGGTGGGAGGAGAGAGGCTAAGGGGCATAACTAGGAAGTGAAATTGATCAAACAATATTATATGCATGTACCAACATATTACAATGAAATTCTAAAAAAAAAAATCTCTGAAAAATTAAGAGGAAGATCTGCTTAGAAAAATTACAGGCAGGTTTCTTTTAATATAGCAAAACATTTTTTTTCACTGAAAGGAATAGTACAGTTAGGCTGTATTTGAATCATTGGAACCTCTTGTTAATTTAGTTGATTAAGTAAAACACAATGTTATTAACATGACATATTGCACAAGAAACAATTTCTTGAATTTTACCTTTTAATAAACTGCTTTTGCTGTTGTATGACACTCACTGTCCAGAAATTATGAGGAATAGCATCCTCTTAGGCTGGGCTTCTTCAACTTTCCTTTTCAGGAAAGTTTTCACTTTTTTAATCTTAAAAAGTTCAATTTTATTAATCCATTTGTAGAAGTATATTTAATAAATCTATGTTCATGTCAGCTTATAGAATTTAAGAAGCAAAGAGTACTTGAATTTATTTTAGAAGTTGATATTTTAGAATTTTCTCTTTATAAACTAATTAAATATTTCCTCCTAACGTACTTATTGATTAATCCCATTTATGTTAAATCTAATTTATTTATTTTAATAGTTAACCTGAGTTATTTATGAAAACTAAGATATCAAACAAGTTATTCCTGCCCAAGCAAAACCTTAAAAGCAATGGACATTGCAGGTGAGACATTTTATAGAAATCAACACTTTTCAGGAAAGCTTTAATGGAAGTAACTTTAGTAGAAATTCAGAAATAGGAAACATCAGATTGCTTTCCTGAATTGTGATATTTAAAGTAAGTGGAATAGAGAAGCTGTTTTTTTTTTTTTTTTTTTGTGAACATTCATCTCCCTTCAGCCACCATAGCTAATGAATTTGATTGCCTGGATTAAGAGGGGTGTAGATCTGATGCTCTAGTAAAATTCTGAAAAATTAATGTCAATAAGAGGTCAAATGACAGGGAAGAAGGGTTAAAGTTGGTTAGGAGAAATTAGATTAAAGATATAGAAGTCTGTGGCTTATAAAGATCAGGCTAATTAAAATTGTGAATATATAAACAGGAAATGAAATACTACATTAGTTACAAACATTTTGGAGATGAATCATTGAAAGGACCACATGGTGTTTTTGGGTCCCAATATGGCGATCTGAAGAGAAAAGTCTTCCCCAGCATCTCTGAGACTGATCAGTAAATCTCCAGCTTTTCTCCAGTATTTTGAGGTACTTTTGGGGGATTAGCAATATGAATCACCAGTCCTAATCTTCTCAGTGGTTTTGAGGAGCACTGACTTAGGAGTAACCAGGGGATGTCTGTTTTTTTCCATTATGGTTGAGAAGCTGCAGCAGCTTAGGCCGCTCTCTCCTGCTTACATTCCGCCCCCAACTGGGGTGAGGGGACCAATGGCCTGCGATCACATCGGCACAGAAAACCCACAGTTCTTTAAAGAAAGCATTCTTGCAAAGTCTCTTCCCAGCCAGTTCTCTGTCTGGTGGCAAGATCAGTGTCTGGAAACTGCCTGCATAGAGACACAGAGCAGCAGTTGCACTGCAGAAGCAGGTGTGGAGCTGTGAGGGCGTGGGAGCTGAGCATCCATCTTTTAACCCCTTGTTGGATTTCACACTCCCCACCTGAACAGGGCAAGACCTCCTTAGGTTTGCAAAGCAAGCTCCTAATAGTGTGTCTGAAGCCAGCCACAGGCTGAATCAGGAGCAGAAGGCTTGGCTCAGGCCTTGAAGCAGGTGCCGGAGCTGTGAGGGCAGGGGAGCAGAGCATCCATCTTTAAACCCACACTCCCTGTCCTGGACTAGCCCTCCATAGGTCTGCAAAATATGCTCTTAAAACTGCACGTGGAGCCTGCATCAGATCACAGGCTGATTCAGGAGCAGAAGCCTTGGCGCGGGCCCTGAATCCTTTTCTCATAGAGGTTTGGGTCAGAAGAGTAATGGGGAACATGGCTCAGTGCTAATCACTTCCACCATAGACAGAAGGATCTTCCCTGTTAAGCACGCGGATCTGCTGGCCCACCTCTAAGATCACAGAAGTCAATTTCGACAACTACCAGCAGATGGAGCTTTGATAACATAATGACTTCTGACTTTCAGATCCCCTGAAAGCCCCAACTGAAAGATAAAGCCTTTCATATCCAGCCAGAAATAGAAGATCCAATCCCTGAAAGGACCAGAGACACTCTTAATATCTGTACTTCCAAGGTTTTCCTATTAAGATTTTTTTTCTTTTTTTGCTGTTGATTTCATGTGCTAGATCTGTATCAAGGCACTATCTGGAAGAGTTTACTGGTTCTCCGATATATATAAAAACTCTAGCTCTTTGTACATCCCTGCTCTACTAAATTCGAGGGGAGGTTAACCCCTATTCTTCCATTTTTTTTCTTTCTTTCTTTTTTCTCTCTCCTTTTAGGGAAAACATTAACAATTATATTTCTTCCTGTTTTGATAGCCTGTTTTTTAGGTTTCTTTCTCCTTTTCTGTTTTCTCTCTGATTCCCTCTTATCCATCCTGTCTAGCCCTGTTCTCATTCTTGACAAGAAGGATTCTGGTCAGTGCATATAGTATTTGAAATATTTTATGCCCAAGAAGCATAATCCTCAGGGATAACTTCTTCCCTTAAATGATCACCCAAATATTAGTAATAACTTTTTTACCCTTCCTATATTAGGCCACAGCTATCTTAGCTTCCCTTTGGATCTGTACTTTCTTTTCTACTTCTTTCTTTTCTCCTGTATTTTAAATTTAGTAAATTTTTTCTTTTTTAATTTCCTTTTCTCTTCAAATGTTTTCCTCTTAACATTTTCTTTTTCTTGCTACAGCAAATTCTGTGCCTCCTCTACTTTCTCATTGTACATAATTGGTATATATAAACTCCTCTCTTCATTTCACCAGCATTACCCCCCTTTCTGACTCCAAATTAGTTAACTCTCTTTAACCCCCCCATTATTAAGACTGTGTAACTATTACTGCTGTAATTTTTAATCTGAGTAACACTTATTTGTTCATGAGATCTGACTTATGTAATAGTAATATACTAGTGTTACCGAAAGTATTGATTATCACTAACACTAGTTGTATAGGCTGAATTCAAAAGTCCATTATAGTGTGTGCTAAATAACTAATTTACTACTGTTTATTGTAAGCTTTGGTTGTACATATTGACAATTTGCTACTAGTGCATGAGGTGTTGGAATTCTGTAAGGGTAACAAATAGTTCAGAGTAAAGGGGGTTGTCTTTTGAAATCAACTCTCCTGACAAAACCCCATTTCAAGTAAGTGTTGGCACAGATCTCCTAATCCAACAGCTTAGTCCTTAAGGCAGACCAGGAAAAGGAACCACTGAACCTTGTATTGCTTCCACAAAGGGTTCACTTTGCAAATAAGAGAGAAGAATCTCTTCAAACATGAGGAATCAAACTCAAAGAGGTTCACATCAATCCCAAAACTCCCCTGGTAAGGGGGCTATGGCCAGGGACTGGGATGAAAATCTAGAACAATATATCAATGAGCTGATAACAAAAAGGAACAACAACTTAAAAGAAGAGACAATGAAGGGAATAACTGAGAAAACTCAAGAGTTGAAAGACTCTATCCTTAAAGAAATAGATTCTTTAAAAAGGAAGTTACAGACCTCAAATCTGCAGTCAATGACATGAGAGGGACCATGCAAGAATTCAATAATAGACTAACTTCAGTAGAAAATAGAACCTCTGCTATTGAAGAAAGAATGTCCAATAATGAAGACAGGTTGATCAAGCTAGAGCTCACCAACACCAAAAAAGAAAAACAATTAAGAGATCACAACCAGTATTTTAAGAATGTCTGGGATGAAATGAGAAGGAATGATCTGAGAGTAATTGGAATACAGGAAGAAATTGAGACACACACCAATGGTATGAGGAATATTCTCAAAGAGATCGTGAAAGAAAATTTTTCCCACATAAAAATAGAATCTGACATGCTCATCCAGGAAGTTTACAGGACACCCAATAGGCATAATCAAAAGAGAAACTCATCAAGACACATTATATTCAAAATGTACAAAAGGGATACCAAGGAAACTATATTAAGAGCAGCAAGGGAGAAATGCCAAATCACATTCAGAGGCAAGCCAGTAAGAATTGTATGTGACTATTTAACCCAGACGCTAGAGCCAAGAAGGTCTTGGAATAATATCTTTCAACTTCTAAATACCACAACATGCAGCCTAGAATACTATACCCAGCAAAGCTCAGCTTCAAATTTGATGGAGAAATAAAAACTTTCCATGATAAAACAAAACTGGCAGAATTTGTCATCAGAAAACCTGCCCTACAAAGAATTCTCAAGGAAATACTCCAGACAGAAGAATAAGCAATTGATACCCAAAACCCACAAACTGAAGAAATTCAGTGAAAGTATCACCCAGCAAGAACTAACCAAGGCAACCACAGAACTAGCTAAATAAGACACAATGACTATGAATCAATTACACACTTCTATCTTAAGACTGAATGTGAATGGTCTAAATGCACCACTCAAAAGACACAGACTTGCAGACTGGATCAAAAAGCAAAATCCAACCATATGCTGCTTACAAGAAACTCACCTAACAGGCAATGATATCCACAGATTAAGGGTGAAAGGATGGAAAAAATTCTACCATGCTTACGGCCCAAGGAAACAAGCTGGTGTCGCTATACTTATATCTGACAAAGTAAATTTCAAACATAAATCAATCAAAAGAGATAAAGAAGGCCACTAATTAATACTAAAAGCAACCCTTCTAAAGGAAGAAATAACCATAGTTAATATTTACTCTCCAAACAACAATGCACCCAAATATGTGAATAAATTACTTCATGACATCAAACCTCTCGTGGATCACAACACAATAATACTGGGAGACTTCAACACTCCACTGTCACCATTAGACAGATCACCAAAACAAAAAATCAATAAAGAAATCTCCAGCCTAAATAACTCCATAAACCAAATGGACTTAATAGATATGTATAGAATTTTCCATCCCAAGTCAGCAGAATACACCTTCTTCTCTGCAGCACATGGGTCCTTTTCCAAAATAGATCATATTCTGGTTCATAAAGATAATCTCAGCAAATATAAAAAAGTAGATATCATCCCGTGTGTACTTTCAGACCACAACGCTATAACCCTAGCAATCAACAGCGATAATCATAACAGAAAACACACATATTATTGGAGATTGAATAATACCCTATTAAATGAAGAATGGATCCAAGAAGACATGAAAGAAGTAATCCACAAATTCTTGGAAGAGAACGAAAATGAAGACACAACATATTGAAACCTTTGGGACAGCATGAAAGCTTTCCTAAGGGGAAAATTTATAGAATTGAGTGCCCACATTAAAAATGAAAAGAGATCCTAAATAAATAAGCTTACACTTCTCTCAAAGCCCTTCAAAAGGAAGAACAATCTAACCGAAAAGCCAGCAGAAGACAGGAAATAATCAAGATCAAAGCTGAAATCAAAGAAATTGAAAACAAAAAAAATCAATAAAAAGAATTTATGAAACAAAGAGCTGGTACTATGAAAAAATAAACAAGATAGATAGGCCCCTAGCAAATCTAATCAAAAGAAGGAGAGAAATGAAGCAAATCAA
>PVKS010021171.1:0-35649 GCA_004027875.1 Aplodontia rufa | reverse complement strand
CCAAATTCTTATGGGCTACCAGTGAATGGAAGCTAGTAGTGGAAAGGCACAATGCTATATCCACCATGGAAAATGGTATTGGTGAATGTTGCAAAAATTAAACAAAATAACTATTTAATTCACAATACCACTATTGTGTGTGTACTCAAAAGAAGTCACAACTGGAGATGAAATATTCACACATTCATTTTCATAGCACCTTTAATCCTCATATTCCTGGACTTTAAAATGGTTCAACAAAATTGTTACATACATACAAGAGCTTTGTGACACATCGATTTTTAAAGATGAAGGGTGAACAGGCTGTGCTCCCTGGCAAGTCAACCCATCAACTGGTACAGTAGAACCCACCCTCTTAGACCATCACAAGAACAATTATTCTTTTAGTAATTCTCCTTGCTCTCTACCAAATCATTATGGTCTCCCCCCACCCCCACTGTACATTTTCCATCTGTGGACAAACATGATTATTTCTTTTATCTTAAAAAGAAAAATGGTCTCTTGAACCCACTTCTGCCTCTAACTGCTGTTCTACTGCAGCTCTTGAATCCATGCCAATCAGATCTCCTGCTTTTATACTAAATATGATCTTATCAAAGCACCAATGACCTCCATCTTCTAAATTATAGCTGGCAATTCTCTGCACTCATACCACATGATCTTGTGGTATGATCATTTAACTTGCTTGATCGTTCCCTCCTCCTTAAAATTCCTTCCTTTTTGCACATCTTGTAGGTTCTCCTCTGTTATGGTTTGGATGAAAAATGTCCCCCAAAACCTTGTGTGAGACAATCCAGAAAGGCTGAGGTGAAATGATTGGGTTATGAAAGCCTCAACACAATCAGTGAGTTAATCCCCTAATAAGGATTAACTGGCAACTATAGGCTGGAGGCGGTGGGTTTTGGGGGCTGTGCCTTTAGGGCATATATTTTGTATCTGGAGTGGAGATTTTCTCTGCATCTTGGCAATACCTTGAGCAGATTCCCTCTGCCACGTTCTTCACCATGATGTTCAACCTCACCTCCAGCCCCAAGAAATGGAGCTGGCCTTCTATGAACTAAGACCTCTGAAACCATAAGCCCCTAAATAAACTTTTCCTCTTGAAATTATTCTTGTCAGGTCCTTGGATCACAACAAGGAAAAACTATCAGCAAGGATTCCTATCTCACCTTACTGCTTTTCGTCCATATCTGTGAATCCTTCCTCATCTTTCCAGCCTCTAAACAGTAGTGGCCTCTGCCGCTCGGGCTTTGCACTTATCTTCTATGTTATTTGACACAGGTCCATGGGTTTTTAAATATCCACATACTGATAATTTCCAAATTTATACTAAATATGAACCTTGAGACTAGTCTATCACCTAATAACCAAATATGTATATTTAATGGTTTCCTTAACATCTCCACTTGGAAGTCTGATAGACTTATCAAATTCAGTGCACTCCAAAAATCAAAGTCATAATCTTCCTCCATTTGTTCTTTCAAGCTTTTACTAACCTAATTATCATGCCTCAATTCCAGCTGCTCCAGCTAAAACTTTGGAGTACTCATTGATTTGTCTCATTTTCACATCCCAATCTGTGATCTAATCCTATCAAACAAATATTTAAAATATATCTAGAGTCCTACTAATTTTTGCCACTTCACCTTCACTATTTTGGCCCAAGTCATCACCATCTCTCACATAATTGTCACCGTAACCTCCTCACTGCTTTTACCCTGGCTTGCCTCAACAGAATTCTCAGCACAGCAGCCAGAACAATTTTATTATGCCAAATCAGGTCAAAACCCTGCAGTTTTTCCCACCTCATTCAAATAAAAAGCACCCACAAAGTCTCATCAGTTTGTCACAACTCTGACCTACTACATTCCTAATGGACATTTTTCTTACAGCCACAATTCCCCCTTGTTATTCCTTGAACACTCCAGGTACATTCTTGTTCAGGTTTTTGCACTAACAATTTTCTTTGCATACAATATTTTTCTCCCAGATGGCAAATGAGTTCTTACCTGTGTTCCCTATATAAAATTTCAATTCTTCTCCACTAACCTTCCACAACCTCTAATCATTTTTCTGCTATATTTTGTGATATAGTAATATTTTAATTAATATTTATATAATGAATAAACTATTTAAAAAGCCATAGCAATAACACAAACTGTATACTAGAGATTGCTTTTTTTTTTAAAGAGAGAGGAAGAGTGAGAGAGAGAGGGAGAAAGAAAAATCAACTTTATTTATTCTTTCATTTCATCTTTTTTCTCCAACACTTAGCTGTGTACGTGGTGCTGGGGTTTGAACCTGGATCCTCAGGCAGGCTAGGCTAGTGCTCTAACTGCTGAGCCACTGCTCCAGAGTCTTGCTATGTTTTCCAGGTTGTCTCAAACTCCTGCACTAAGGAAAACCTCCTGTCTCAACCTCCTAAGTGTTTTAACTACAACTATGAATTACCAATATTTGACTTAGTGATAATTTTTAAGGAATGAAATTTATTTCTAAATTTCCCAGATTCATGAAGCATTTTGTCAAAGATTTTATTTAATTACTAGACAAGTTATTTGTAATTACCCTAGAATTCTTTTGGAAACAACTGAATGTTATTATCATAATTAAAATAGTTTGAAAAAATTCTCCTTAACAATGAGAAATATAAACAATTAAAAATTTCACAAGATGAATGATTGTAGACTTAATGCAGAATTCACTCTTTTATCTAAGAAGACCTAGACATGAAGCAGTTTCATCTTCACTAACTAAAGAAAGTTGAATAACATCAGAACACAGGGCTCCCACTTAGTGTATGCAAAGCAGGGTTTCAGCAAATGGAAATTCCCTTCTTCTGACTTACTTTTACTATCTGATATTCTCCACCTCTCCCTTTGTCTGAACCCAGAACTTTATATATGCTAGACAAGCACTCCACCACCAAGTTACACATCTAGCGCTTATTATTATTTTATAAAGTACTTTTATGATTTATCATCCAAACTATTGGTCATATGATAATCATATCATTTTTCTAAGCACTTTAAAATGTTTTCCCTATTATGTAACTTTCTCCAGATATGAATTCAGTCACTAAGTAGAATAAAACTTAAAACCTTAATCCTTATTTTACCATTTCTTAGGGAAGAAGGTTGACTACTTGGACATTGACTTCATGAATTATCTTACATAATTACTAGTACATACATAATATTTTAAATATGAGAAATCTTAAAATTAAACTCATAAGCTAAATAATACCTTAATTTTCAAACCACACCTTGGATGTTAAGAAGCAAGAAACATTAGTAACTTGGGTAGTTGCGTCTTATCATATAATGTAAGTAAGCATAAATGAAAGGAAAAACAATCATTATTTTTCTGAGGAAAGAAGATGTTTGGTCACCTTCTGATGATTTCTTAGCCTGGAGGAAAACTTCTGAATATAAGCTGCAGAAATGACAGTGGAGAACTGAAGTTCAGCAAAGTCTGGAGAGATTTAAGAAAACAAAGAAAGAGTGTTTTAAAAAGAAGAAGAACAAAAAATCCTATGAAATTAGTTCCTAATCCAGAGGGCCAAACTCTCCTGGTTTTAAATGAGTTCTTAAACTGCAGTTAAACTACTCAAAATGGGGATTGCTGAATGAAATTTTGGGGAAGTGGAAATAACTTGCTGCTTCTGTTTCAGTGCTTTGCCCTTTCTCTGTACATTACTTTCTTTCAAAGTTGCTGCTGAACTATTGCTTATTAGACCATTTTTCATTTACTTATCAATGTACCATACCTCCTTCTTTTCACAGTATTATCCAGGGGTATATAACAGATAGATAAAAAAAGAAGGATGTAAGATTGATGGTCACAGGCAGGAATTAGGTACCATTAGAAAACTACAGAGCAGCTATCCAAAGTTTTTGACTTTCTTTGTTTTGAAAGTCTCCCTGGAGAGAAAGGAAAGGGAGAAGCACGTCCCTCTAGTTCCTACAATTTTCCACTCGAGTTCATCAGACACCTGAGTGACAGAGAAGCAATGATTCAAGGACCCTGCTGCTCCTAGAAAAGCAAATCGTTATAAGAATGCTTTCACACAAACTTTCCCAAATACTATCATTATATGTGTATAAATCCTAGCCCTACCCAAAATCATTCCTGAAAGTGACAATAATATTAAGCTTGATGTTGAAAATCCAACCTTTGCAATACTAACATTTCAGATAGAAAGAATACAATTTTCCCTCCTTCTTTTGGTTTTATACCTGTGCATTTGCACGGGTAGGTATGCTAGAAAACCTTGAACTGGTACCCTGTGGTCCATACCATTACAAACTGCCAGAAAATGGTTATCACCTCACCTGTATTTTCATGTAAAGCTGTAAGTCTTTCTTTAAAAAATGAAATATCAAGCTAGGCATGGTAGTGCATGTCTATAGTACCAGCGCTCAGGAGGCTGAGACAAGAAGACCAATTGAGCTCAGAAATTAAAAACCAAACTGTGCAATATAGCAAAACACCATCTCAGAAAATAAATGAAGGAGGCTGGAGCAGTGGCTCAGCAGTGCAAGGATCCAGGTTCGAACCCCAGCACCACATACACAGCTAAGTGTCAAAGAAACACAGGCCAGAAGAAAAACTAAATAAAATCGATTCTCTCTTTCTCTATCTCACATTCTCTTTTAAAAAAAATAGAAAGAAACTAAAGGAGAGACAAGAAAAAGGTGTATGTGTGTGTATTCATACACATATGTAATATTAATTCCTGATATTAAGATGGTTAAAATTGATTGTTTATTTGTTTTTAATAATGTGCTCTGTTTATAATGACTGAGAAAGGGATGAAGGGAAAATCTATGTACAAAGATGATATCATTGCAAAGCTGGTCTTAAGTTTTGGGACACCAAATTTCAAGTTGGTAAACACTTGGCCCCAGGGAATAAATATGTAATTGTGATCAAATTGAGAGGAAATACAGGCTAAGTATGATCATACACATCTGCCTATGCATGTCTGTGTTTATGTATTTGCTATTTTGTGCTTGCAGACCTTGGAAGGTCTACTTTTTCACTATGGAGATTATTTATGACATTTCCACTGAAGCAGCAAGAAATTGAATCAATCATAATTAATTGATGCTGAACCAAATCCTAATCCCAACCCAATCTATGTCATAGATTTTATTCTGCTTTAGATTGTGTAAAACTGCTTTTAATTGGCCAAAGTAAATGTAAATCTCACCTGAATCCTGTCATGAATTTATGTGGCTCTTTTGTTTATGTCATGGAAAAAAGGTCAGAACCAACCAGAAAGACAACAAGCTCTTCATTTTCACCCTGCATCTCACTACCACCAGCAGCATCACCACCAAACACATACCATAGCAGGGATATACCACCCATCTTCTTATTGCATGATATTTTCAGCAATGTTTCAAAAGCAGCTATCATGTATGCAGATGCACCCTCAGTATTTGCATTGTCAAACCAGCAAAACCTTATTGAAATATGGGCATAATTACTAAAGACAGAACCTCTAAATATGAACCTCAATAAGATTTCACAGGAAACATTTTAAGGAAATGAACTGGTGATTTAAGTGCTTCTATTTCAGAAGGTCAAGCTATCCCTACAGAGAGTGCAGATCACTGAAGATGGTAAGAGTCTAGGACCACAGGTTCAGAATAATTGTAGGGAACTTCCAGAAAGATTGTTTAAAACAAAATAACAATAGTATTTAACTCTGATGCAAAGTAATGACAACTCCCTGAAGAGTTTGGAGCAAATTAAGCAAATGGTAACTAGAGTAACCAGAAAATGGAGGAAGCTAAGGAGAAATAACTTTGAGAAGGAATCAATGTTTATAATTTATATGAAATCAAAGAATAAGGTCAAGTATAGTTTTTCACCAAATCCTAAAATTTCACAACTAGGACCTAAACCATAAAATTTGGAAGAGTTACTTTTATGATGCAAAAGTTCATCTTTGTGAATAGTAAATTTACAGTACTCTACCAAGAAATGATAATTGGGACATAAAGAGAGATTATAAAGGGATTAAAGTAATAAACCTATAGCTACATAATGGAAATCAGTTTATAAGGTTTGCTTTGTTGAGACACAAATAAATAAAAACAATGTTTCTTCTTTTCAATGTAGTACTTGCATTTTTATCATTCTTAATATTGTGCGTGATGGATCCTTTGTCTCACACGGAGAGGTGCTTCTTCCTTGTCATCAATGTCAAGTGCATAGGATTTTGAGTTCACTGGCCTATGATTGAATCCTGGAACTATGATTCACCAGCTAAGTGACTGATCAAATTACTTATCCCTTCAAAATCTTCAATTCTTTAGCCTTGATGGTGATAACTTGGCCTACTTCTCAGGGTAATTATGAAGATTAAATGAGATACTCCATGAAAAGCATTTAACACAATGGAAGATGTATAGTAATTGCTCAACTGATTTTAAGAGTCATGTAAAATAACATAAAATAAGCTTTTTACATTCAAATTAAATAAAATGAACCAACATCTTCTTAATGATTCACTTAGTACCTGGGCATTCTTTTTATTTTTTTTTTATTTCCTCTTTTTGTCTTGATGACTTTATCCATGCATATAATCACCTTTTCCCACAACAATAGGGCATGAAATGAGTATTTATTCATGTAAATAACTGAGATTGTAAGTGTTACATCAGTAACTTATTTTTCCACTCACAGGAGTTGAGATTTTGCTGAACTCAGCTAGCTTCAGCATGCTCCAGGGCTAAGACTGAATTAGACCTGCCCTTGTGTCTCATCCTGAGGTTAGACTAAAGGGACAGTCACCAGAAACATATTTTCACGGTGATGGCAGGAATACAGGAGAAAATCAAAACTGGAAAAGCATATTTTAGGCTTTTATAACATTCTATTGTCCACAGTAAGTCACCACGTGCCAAAGGCCAACATTAAATGGGAGATTTTAAGTGCACTCCACCCACAGTGTAGGGAGAGGGAAATGAATACACGTTAATCTACCCTCCTAACTCATACCAGTGACACCACAGGTAGGAGAAAGTGATGAAATAATGACTCCCATTGTAAAGAAAAATCAGACCCAAGATCCATTTTTCACTTTAAAACATAGTTTCAAGTTTGACCAAAAAAGGAGGGAAAATACAAAGATTGCATCAGGTTATTATCAAGTAAATCCAGCATGTAGCACTTCTAAAAGATACTGTCATTTAATTTCATCATGGTGACCCATGGCAGAGCTGAACAAAAAATCTCTCCGTGAATGCGGGAGGCCAATAGTGAGAAAAGTGTCTTACTGTGAGGTGGGTGGACAGAAAAATTTCACTCCAAATTCATTACTATCCAAGGAAGGAAGTTTAGTAACATGGAGCTGTGGACAAGATGAAAGTACAGGAAATCCCAAATAATGTTTCCTACATCACTTACCCAACAAGCAGCGTACTAGGAATTTGCCCTGGAGGGGAGGAAACTGCATGCACTTAAATAAACTCAGACACAGACGTGAGCACTCAGTAGAGCACAGGACTCTGATGTTCCAGGGCTGCAGCAGCAGCAGGAACCAAGGGACTGTTTTAATACACACAAATTAGAGCCCCCTGAATCTGATCACACAAGGAAGCAGGGCAGCATTGCCATTTTGAAACCTCCTAGAGGGACTTACAGGAAACTGGTCCATGATTAGTGAACCCAAAACCACCAGATACAGAGCAGAATTGGGAGTGCAGTCCAGAGGAGCAGTGCTGGGCCCCAGTGTTTTGGCTGTCTGCCCTAGGGTCTGTGTGGGCCTGGAGGATCCTCCCTACTGGTCCCGGGACTCACGTTTAGAGGCTTCCAGCCCACTCCATTACATGTCTGATCTATGGGTGGAGTCAGTGATCAGGAATCTGTTCAATAGGACCTAAACAGTCTGGGGTTTGGCCTGCAGGTCCAACAGACACTGCATGAAATTCTCAGGCAGGGCAGAGGCTAGTATCAGCCTCAGAGTCCCATGAACAGAAGGGGCAGCCAGGATCCACTGTTTTCCTCTACTTTCAGACCCTGAATTCTGTAACAAAAGAGGTCCCATAGGTTCTGGGTGCTCCAAGTGGGCCTTTGCTTCTAAATCCCCCAGTGGTTGCATTTGAGACCTCCACAGACACTGGTCTAGTACGGCTGGTGTATCCTTCATGCCTGCCTCCTCTTGCTCGGGTTGTTACTGCCTCACACATTATCTCTTGAGGCAAGTGGGGACCTCAAGACAACTAAGAGTTGCAATAATGCCCCCGGGTGAACTCAGTTCAGGCCAGCCAATCTCCTTGGAACAGCAAGAGTCCCTTACCGCTGCACCAGGAACCACAAGACTCTCAGTGGCTCCTGGGTCCCCAGCTGAAGGAAGACGAGAGTTTGGGCAGGCAGATGTTAAACTGCCCAACAGTGCAACTTGGGTGGCTCTGAAGTCTGTTCTCATAGGAAGCAGGGAAGGTGAATGTTTGCAACTCCTCTAAAGGAGAAAATTACAGGGAGGCCTACTGGGAATCTCCCTGTGAGCTAAGATCACCAAAATTCATTCCCTCCAACAAATTCAACTGGGAGGTGACTCCACCTAGAAGCTAGTTATGAACACATACCCCATGGAACATTTTGACCTCAGCAGTAATAATTCATAACCTTCCCAACTCCTTTTTTTTTTGTTTGTTTGTTGCTGTCATTGTTCTTGTAAATGGTGTTCCTTGGTTCCTTGATTGAATTTTTTTTACTGTTTCTATGAATTATTATATTTGTCTGCTGTGTCCATATTGCTGGGGTTCAACCTGTGGCTGTCTGCAATATTGCAAATTAGTCCTCAGTCTCTTTAGGGGAAAAGACCCTGAGTCTTTACTAACCCCTTTTTCCCTTTACTCTTTCAGTTCCTAAAATGTATTCTAATCTCTCTCATCCTCCCTCAAAGTCATGACCACACTCTCATTCCATTTCTATCTTTTCCATATTTTTAGCAGAATAGCCTACTTTTATCTCCACTATCTTGTATCTCTATATCCTATTTCACAAGATCCACACTACCTTCCTCCCTCATTCCCTTTGCTCTCTAGACTTTTATTTTTCCTCACCTACAGAAGTCCTGGTAAACTGAAGTGAACACCATACTTGAAAACGGACATTTGCTTGCTAACCAAGTATCCTGTGAGAGCTATCATGGAAGGTAACTGTTAATCTGATTGCTCCTATAGATGCTAATCAATACTGTAACAGCTACAGTTGACATTGTCTGTTGTATGCTTTCACAGCACTTATTGACTGATATCCTCATCCACTGAGTTATTGGAAAAGCTAAAGGTCCACAATACTTCACAGATTGGGGTGACAGTCATTGAAATGTGCTGCTCAAATTGTATTCCAGCCCAACTAAGCAAAGAGATAAAAAGCTCTGATACCATCAACAAAGCCCCCAAGAGAATTATTCAGTGTTGGACCTCAAGTCACACTCCCCTTAACTGAAAATGAGGAAAAAGGGAAACACTCCTCCACCTCAACCCCACAGCTCTCCATCCAAGGAGTCCATGATCAGGATCCTAGATGAAAACCTAGAAATATGTATCAATAATATGATTAGCAATTCAATCAAAGAATTAAAAGAAGATTTAAGGAAATAGATAAGTGAGCAATATCAGGAGATGAGAGACCACATATATAAAGAGCTAGACATTCTGAAATGAGATGTAGCAGAGCTCTTATAATGGAAAAATACTGTCAACCAAATCAAAAGCTCATTGAAGATACTAATACCAAAGTAAACTCAGTAGAAAATAGAACCTCAGCTCTCAAAGAACGAACATCAGACAACAAAGACAGGCTGAGCAACATTGAGTTCAAGGAGGACAGAAAAGAAAAGAAGCTTACTGACCATGATCAGAACTTCCAAGTAGTTTTGTGGAGATGAGAAGAAATAATGTGAGAGTAATTGGGATTGAAGAAAATGTTGAACAACGAACAAGGGGCATTAAGAATCTTCTGAGTGAAATTGCCAAGGTGAATTTTCCCCATATCAGAATTGATCCAGAAAATAAAATTCAAGATGCCTATAGGACACTAAACACACCTAACCAAGTGAGAAATTCATTGAGACACATCATTTATAAAATGAATAGCAGACAAATCAAGGAAAGAATCACAAAAGCAGTGAAGGGAAAAGCACCAAATCATATTCAGAGGCAGACCAATTAGGATTACCATGGATTTCTGAGATCGAATAATAAAGACTTGGAAGGATATTTTTCAAATTTTGAAATAAAACAATTTTTAGCCAAAGATACTGTACCCTGAAAAACTCAGCTTTAAATGTTATGGGGAAATTAAATACTTCAATGATAAATTCAAGCTAAAAGGTACATGAATACAAATCCTGCACTACAGAAAATTCTCATGGACATACTTCATTCAGAGGAACATGCAAACAACTTCCAAAACCCTTAAACAGAAGAAAGCCAATTTTCACAAGACACACTAAAAGATATGCAAGATGGCACAAAACACAGCTATAGTCACAACATCAGGAACACAGATTCCCATACCTATCTAACTCTGAACATGAATGGACTCAATGCCCCAATCAAAAGACACAGATTGGTGTATTGGATCAAAAAACAAAATCCAACAATATGTTGCCAACAGTACACACACCTCACACTCAAAAATAGACACAGACTGAAGGTGAAAGGTTGGCAAAATGTCTACCAGGCTTGTGGCCCTAAAATGCAAGGTGACATTGAGATAATTATGTCCAATAAAATTAATTTTGATCAAAAATTAGTCAGAAAGGACAAAGAAGGTCATTATATCTTAGTGAAATGAACAATTCATCAAGAAGACACCATGATAGTTAACATTGACATCTCCAATTACAACCCTCCCAAATATATGGAAAAAGTACTCAAGGATATTAAATCCCTCATCAATCTGAACACAATAATACTGGGGGACTTTAATGCACCATTATCAACAATAGACAGATCATCAAAGTAAAAAATCAATAAAGATATCTCTAACCTAAACTGCATAAATCAACTGGACTTAACAGACATTTACCGAATATTCAATCCCAAATTGGCTGAGTTTACTTTCTTCTCAGCAGCTCATGGATCCTTCTCCACATCCTAGCCCAAAAAGCTACCCTTAACAAATATAAAAAAGTTGATATAGTCCCATGTATCCTGTCAGACAACAATGGTATGATCTTAACAATTAACAGCAAGAAAAACAACAGAAACTACTCAAATACTTGGAAATTGAATAATACCCTCTTAAACGAAGAATGGAAAAAAGAGGTAATGAGAACAAAAAATCAAGAAATTTTTGAAAATGAATGAGAATGATGAAACAATGTATCAAAATCTCTGAGATAGTATGGAAGCATTCGTAAGAGGTAAATTTTTAGCACTGAGTGCCTTCATCAAAAGGAAGGAAATCAAAGGAATTCAGTTAGGAAAAGACTTATGATTCAACTCAAAGCCCTACAAAAAGAGGAACAATCCAACCCCAAACCTAATAGAACACAGGAAATAACTAAGATCAGAGCTGAAATAAATGAAATTGAGAACAAAAAATATATAAATCATCAACAAAACAAAAAGTTGGTTCTTTGAAAAAATAAATGACAGACTCCTTGCCAACCTAATGAAAATGAAGAATGAAGTGCAACAAATCAACAAAATCAAAGATGAAAATGGAGATATCACCACTGACTCAATCAAAATCCAGAAGATTATCAGAACTTATTTTGAAAAATTATATGCTTCCAAGTTTGATAATATGGAAGAAATGGACATATCTCTTGCCACATACGACATTCCCAAATTAACATAGGAGGGCATTGAAATTCTAAGCCAATCAAACTCAGGTTGCAAAATTGAAACAGCAATCAAAGACCTTCCAAAAAAGAAAAGCACAGGACCTGATGGATTCATGGCAGAATTCTACCAGACCTTTAGAGAAGAATTGACACTGATGCTGTACAAGATTTTCCATGAAATTGAAAGGTTGGAACTCTCCCAAATAGTTTTTATAAAGCAAATATAACCCTAATACAAAAACCCGACTAAGACATATCAAGGAAAGAAAACTACAGACAAATTTCCCTGATGAAAAAAGATGCAAAAATCCTTAATACAATTCTAGCTATCCAGATCCAAAAATACATAAAAAAGAAAATACATCATAATCTAGTGGGCTTCATTCCAGAAAAGAAGGGCTGGTTCAACATATACAAAGCAATAAATGTAAATCACCACTTAAACAGAATTAAAAATAAAAATCACATGACCATCTTAATTGCCTCAGAAAAGGCCTTTGATAAAATTCAGCACTCATTTGTGTTGAAAACTCTGGAGAAGATATGGATCAAAGGAAGATACTTTAATTTTGTAACAGCCATTTATGACAGACCCATAGCCAACATCATGCTTAATGTAGAAAGACTGAAAGCATTCCTGCTGAATTCAGGAACAAGACAAGGTTGTCCAGTTTCACCACACTCTTTCAGTGTAGTCCTTAAAACCCTAGCCAGAGCTATCAGAGAAGAGAAGGAAATCAAAGGAATTCAGTTAGGAAAAGAAGAATTCAAGATTTCTATTTGCTGATGACATGATCCTATACTTAGAAGACCCAATAAGCTTGATCAGAATACTCTTAGAGCTTATAAACGATTTTAGAAAAGTGGCTGGCTATAAGATCAACATTCATAAATCAATAGCTTTCCTATACTCCAGTCACAATTCCACTGAAGAAGAAATCAGGAAGTATGTCCCATTCACAATTTCCTCAAAAAGAATAAAATACTTGGGCATCAATCTAACAAAGGATATAAAGGACCTCTACAATGAAAACTATCAAACATTTTAGAAAAGAAATTCCAGAAGACCTGAGTACACAGAAAAATATTCTATGTTCTTGGTTAGACAGAATCAATATAATCAAAACAGCTATTCTACCAAAGGCCCTACACAGATTCAATGCAATTCCCATCAAGATACCAATGACATTCTTCACAGATATAGAAAAACCAATTCTCAAATTCATATGGAATAACAGAAGGCTCAGAATAGCCAAAACATTACTAAGCAACAAAGAGACAACAGGAGGTGTCACATTTCCTGACCCGAAATTATACTATATATAGGGCTGTAGTAACAAAAAGCAGCAAGGTACTGGTATCAAAACAGAAATGAAGACCAATGGAACAGAATAGAAGATACCAAGATAAACCCTCAAATATTTAATAGTTAATAAATGGGGGGAAAGCACAGTGTAAAAAAAAGACACCTTGTTCAACAAATGGTGCTGGACAAACTGGACAGCCGTATGCAGAAAACTGAAATTGGATCCTTACCTCTCACCCTGCACAAGAATCAAATCAAAATGGTTCAAGGATCTGTAAATTAAACCAGCAACCATATAAATACTTGAAGAAAAAATAGGATTAACACTGCAAGACTTAGGTGTCAGCAGTGCCTTCCTTAACAAGACTCCCATAGTGCAATCGTTAAAGCCAAGAATAAATGAATAGGATGCTATTAAACTAAAAAGCTTCTGCACAGCTAAAGAATTAGCCAAGAGTGTCAAGAGAGAACCTACAGAATGGGAGAAAATCTTTGCCTGCTACACTTCAGACAGAGAGCTAATATCCAGAATATCCAAAGAACTCAAAAAACTGAACACCAAACCCACAAATAATCCAATCAATAAATGGGCTAGGGAACTGAATAGAAATTTCTCAATGAAGGAAGTCCAAAAATCCCATAAATAGGTGAGAAAGTGCTTTACATCACTAGCAATCAGAGAAATACAAATCAAAACTTCACTGAGATTCCACCTCACTCCTGTCAGAGTGGCAAAAAGTGAAGAATACAATGACAGATGCTGGAGAGGTTTTGGAAGAAAGGAACATTCTCACACTGTTGGTGGGACTGCAAGCTTGCTCTGGAAAGCAGTGTGGAGACTCCTCAAAAAACTTGGGTTGGGGGCTGGTGCGGTGGCTCAGCAGTTACGGCGCTTGCCTGGCATGCGCAAGTACGTGAGTTCAAACCCTAGCACCAGGTACACAGCTAAGGCTCAGAGCAGCGAAGTCCATGTGAAAAACTAAATAAAAAATGATTCTCTCTGGCTTTCTCTCTCTCTCTCTCTCTCTCTCTCTCTCTCTCTCTCTCCCCTCTTTCTTTGGGGGAAAAAAAACTTGGGCTGGAATCACCTTATGACCCAGTTATCCCACTCCTGGGTATTTTCCCAAAAGAGTTAGAGTTGGTATATTACAGAGATACAGCTTCATCAATGTTTATAGCAGTTCAATTTACTATAGCTAAGCTATGGAATCAACCCAGATGATCCTCACTGGACAAGTGGATTCACAAAACTGTGGGGAATTCTACACCACTATTAGAGAGAATGATATCATGGCATTTGCAGCCAAATGGATGGAGATGGAAAAAATTATGCTGAGTGAAATATACCAAACTCAGAGACTCAAGGACCAAATATTTTCTCTCATATGTGGAAGCTAGAATACAATCAGAAACAGACTGAAAGTTGGCTAAGCTAATAATAATCTCAACATGGGTGAATTTTTACACAAACAGGAGGAATCTTGCCTATGACACTGGGGGATGGAGAGGAGCAGGGGTGGGCAGGGAATAAAAGGGATATCAAGGCACCTGGAAGGAGGGAGTATAGTGGTATCAACCCAGTGGGGAACCTTCAACTTCCATGAGAAGCCCAACTAACACAGGGTTCAAGTAGGAGAAATATGAGATCAGGGGAAACCCAAGGGGGGTGATCATGAACTGACATCAGCCTTGGCTTGCTCTGTCATTATGCATGTGTTCATGAATGTGTGGCAACAATTCCCTCCTATATGCAAGACTGTGTTTAACAAATAAAAATAATAATAATAAAATAAAAGATAATGGCATGATCACATAGTATATATTACATTGACAGCACAAAAATGGCCACTTTCATACTCAACCGAGGAACATTCTCCGTTCAACAATGTGCTTATATCCTTGAATTAGGCTGTTCAAGTAATTGTAACAGAGCCTACAGAATCATGCCAGAGGCTAATTTATGTTGAATGCAAACTATCATTTTAGAATTTGTGTATCAGCAACACCACACAACAGCAACATATCCATAGTCCTGCCTCACTGAAAAAATTGGAAAAAAGCAAAATCTTGAAGCAGATAAAAAGATACAGATCATATGTCCAGAAGCAAATGTACTGTGAGGGCTCTGGCCAATGACATTGGTTACTTGTAAATGAATTAGAAAAAGCATTAGAAAAGCTAATGCTTTAGCTTAAAAATCTGATTATCCTACAGCTTGTAAGAAATCAGCTTTAATCCTCTTTTAAATGTCATTCAACAAGTTCTTTGCTGTACACGGGATGCAAATGAATTTTTCTTATCAAATCCTTTCTCATTCACTTTCCTTCCACAGGACAGTCTCAGAAATAATTTAAGACTGAACTTTGAAAATTATTCCAATCTTGAATAACATATGTTTGAAGCATATTGTCCCTCCAACCAGCAAATCACTTCTGAATCACTATTCAAAAGCAGAAATTCTTGTTAATCCACATAAAGATCAAACATGAAAATTTTCTGACATACAATGTCCACATCTATGCTACTCTCTTTATATATTATGATATTGACTTAAAATGAAATTTTAAAAATTTAAACACTGTCTACCCCACTGAAATACTATTTCCTTATTGTGTAATCACAGGTAAGTTTTCAAGGAGTTGAACATAATTCATTTCACCTCCTTCAGACAGAAATAATAGTAGTACTTCCATCTCAAGTAAAGCAAAAGGAAATTATAAATATTGTTGTCCAAGTCCTGGTTTAGACCCAAATTTATAGAATAACATGTGAAAATCTGTCTTCGTAAATTGTTTTTAGTTGGAATACAAATGAAATTTTGCTTGTATGTTGACAATTAGTCCCTCTTAAGAGGCATAGTTCTAAAACATGTCTTCAAAATAGTATGAAATATATAATGTGTATGATGAATATTTTGGTTGTTGTTGGTACTGGGAATTGAACCCAAAGATATGTTACCACTGAGCAATGTTCCCAGTTCTTCTTATGTATTTATGCATTTATTTATTTGGTACTGGTGATATTTATTTATTTATTTTTATTTATTTTTGATGCTGGGGATTTAACCCACCAGTTCTTTATCACTGAACTACACCCCCAGCCCTTTTTATTTTGAGACAGAGTCTCACTAAGTTGCTGAGGCTCGCCTCAAGTTTGCAATCCTCCTGCCTTAGCCTCCCAAGTGTCAAGGATAACAGTTGTGTGACACTGTGCCCAGCATATATGAATATCTAAAACTGAATGTATACATTTGATTGATTCCATGATGTGGATGATTTAAAATGAAATTTAAAAGCTTTATAAACCATGTATGGCCCTTCTCAGAAATCATTGGGATGTATGATTTATGTTTCTTTGCTATTTATAGATCCTCATGTGTGTTAGATAAGTTTCTTTAACTTATACCACCATTACCTTTTTGGTTTTCTGAAGAATTTATCTTAACATTGACAGATCAATACTACATTTGGAACTGGAAGAATGTCAATTAGTAACTCTCACTGACTTTTACCTAAGAACAGCTTTTATTTATAATCATCTACATACCTTATCAATGTAAATAAACCTAAAATACTGATGAAAAGTGACTCATTTTAGATTAGTGTAAGACTCCCAGTATTTCAGTCCCATTCCTATATTTTAAGAAAACGTCACTCTTGATAATAAGAAAAACATGTCTTCCTCCACAGACAATATATATATTAGAGACTAGCTACTAACTCTTTTTTTGTTTGTTTGTTTTTGGTCACTTTGACAGCTAAGGTTTTTTAAATCATACATCATTACCACAGGTTTGATTCTAGGAGATGGCAGAAGAAACAGCAGGATTGTTGGAGGATCAGCATTTCAGGAAGTATCCATTAGTCAATAAGCAAAGACAGACTTCTCATCAGGATGGTTTTAAGACATGATTTTATGCCCAAGTTTCACATTTCTTGGCCTTTTTAGCATCCTGTTGATCAAATCAATTTCTCCATTCTTCCGACAACTCAATGACCTACTCAAAATCCTCTAATACCTTCCCTTTCTGCATAATCAGATAAAATGTTTGGTTTGCTTGTAATAAAGAATTCTGGCTAAGCACATCATTCTGTGGATGGTGGAAACTTACCACTTGGCAGGAAAGATATCAAGGTATGAAACATATAAATTGTGATATATAGCAATCTAGGAGATGGACATACAATCTCCTAGTCAGAATTACTTTGATAAAATAGTAGTACCCACTCACCTTAAAATTAAATGAAGTAGGTAATAGCTTGCCCAGGATGCTCCCATACTTTTTCCATCATGACTGACTTATTGACCAATAGGCAACCTGGAGCCTACCTACTTCTTCTGTTCAAGACAGAGCATAGATTTTAAGTTAACAGTCTTAAAATACATTTCTAAAATTTTATTTTTCCTACCCATACATGGCCTGTACACCATTTTTACCTCCTAAGTAGACTATAAATATCTTATTAGAAACAAGTTGTAAACTATAAACCCTATCGAATTATTGTCATCAGCATCCTTTGGAAAAGTCGCTTTCCACCCTTCTGATTCTTCTCTGTCCCAGGGGGCTTACTTGCAAATTGCATTTGGCCCCAGTGCCATGTATTTTTCCATTTGGACTTGTCAGGGCATGGAAATGATGATGCACTGCCTGGGCAGCAGTTGTATTTTGCTTTAACAACAACTCTAGCTGAGTATGTGTATGCAGTTCCTGAAGGGTATAAAAAGAGCAACAAAATGAGAAGAACCTGGAGAGCTGAATATTGTCTGGGTATGGTCATCATCTGTTTGGTGGAAGCTTGGTGTTTATCATTATAGGAATAAAGAAAGAATTACTTTAAAAGTGTACAAATTCCTTTTAATTGAAGAACATAAAGTTTGCATGTATCAATTCTGCTCACATTCAATTGTAAAGGGCATATGTGGCCATACACAGTTATTGAAGGGACTGGGGAGTGAAGTCTCCAGTTGGATGGTCATATGCAACATCAACATAACCATGGAATAAGGAAGAATGCAGATTAAGGAACATTATGAAAGCTGTCCAGCAAATTTTTAAAAGAACACATGGAGTGCCTCATCATAAATGTCGTTTTCCTGTCTCTCCATAGCTATCTATCCAATAAGCTTAGGGAAGATTTCCTGATGTGTTAGTCAGTTTTTCTCTGTGACCAAAACACCCAGGAACAACTTAGAAGAGTGAAAATGTATTTGGATCTCATAGTTTCAGAGATCTCAGTCCATAAATGGTCAACTCCATTACTCTGGGCCCACAGTGAGGCACCACATCACGGGAGAAGGGCCCAGTGGAGGAGAGATTCTCAGTTCCATGGCAGGGTCAGGAGGCAGAGCAGGTAGGGAGTAGTTGGTGTCAGGGAATATTAATCCTTCAAGAGCACACCCAGCATGACCCACTCCCTCAAGTCATGCTGCACCTGCTAACAGTTACCATCTAGACCACTCAAACTAGGATGGACTGATTTAGCTATAGCTGTCATGATCCAGTCATGTTTCCTCTGAGCATTTCTGCATTAACTCGGAAGCTTTGGAGGAACACCTATCAAATCATAATGACTGCCATAAAAATTATTACACACAATTCTCTGTACCAGGCACAAAGCTTCTATTTTCTAACTGAGTTTAATATGTGCCATTCTATCATCGAAAGCCATCTGTTCTATCACCCCCTTTTATATTTGCCTACTGTCCATGTGTAAGCACCAAGAGAATGTGGTCAGTTTACTTCTTATCTTCATTTTGTTTATAGCTCATTTTCAGGAACTTGGTAAAAAAAATGAAAATCAAATGTATACATTTATCGTAAAGGTACATTCTAATAACTTGGCCCTAACTCGAGATTTATAGTGTAAACAGACTCTTTTTATATTAGACTTTATCTTCTAGGCCAGCTTTCAGCTTACAGAAAATGTGACCATAAAGTATAGAGTTGCTTTATACCCCTTCCCACATACCTCACACCCATTTCTTTCTATTATTGACATAATATGATGTTGTGCTACAGTTGTTAGAATTGATAAACCAATATCAGTATGTTGTTATTAACTGAAGTGCATAATTTACATTGGGGTTTGCTCTTGGTGTTGGACAATTCCATGGGTTTTGACAAATATGTAACATTAGGGATCCACCTTATATTATCATACAGAATAGTTTCACTGTCCAAAAAATGATTTGTGATCCATCCACCTATTAATTCTGCTTCCTTTTCTCCGAATCTGTAGAAATCACTATCCTTTTGCAACTCTCAATTATATTAAACTTATCAATCTCTATAGTTTTGTGTTTCCAGAATGTCACATAGTTGAAATCACATATACTATGTAGGATATTGCCTCTTTTCACTTACTTTGGGTATTAGATATTTCACTTATATTGAATATAGGTTCCTTTCAATTAGCAGTATGCATTTTTTAATATTCAAGTATACAATATTCAACCACAAAAGTGATTCATATCACTTGTCTTTCTGTATCAGTCTTGTTTCTTTTAGCATAATGTTCTCTAAATTCATGTATGTTGTCACAAATGGTAGAAATAAAGACTTAATAATATTTTATTGTGTATACATACCACACTTTCTTTGGATAATCCATTCATCTATTGACAAACACTTAAGTTGATTCTGTATCTTAGCTATTAAAAGTAACACTACGATGAACCTGGCATGTACATGTTTTTGTAACATATTTCATTTCAGTTTGTACATACAGATTTTTGGATCTGTTAATTACGTTTGCAATTATTTTGAGGAAACTCAATATCTTTTTCCACAACGAGTATACTAATTTACATTAATATCAACAATGTGCAGAAGTCTCTTTTTCTCTTCATCTTCACCAACACTTCATATATCTTTTCTCGTTTTTATAATAGCTCTTCTAACAAGCATAAGGCGATATCTCATTGTGGCTTTAAATTGACAATGGATTTTTTAATTTACCTTTCAGTTATTTGTGTATTTCCTTTTGAAAAATACTTCTCCAAGTCTTTGCCCACTTTTTAATTGAGTTATTTGTTTTCTTGATACTTAGTCCTGTGAGTTACTTACATGTTTTGGATGTCAACAGTTTATTAGATGAGTGAAAGAACAAATTCCTAACTGTTTGTGATCTATCACTGTATTTCCCAAAGGGTGGTCCTGTTATATTTATAAGTAGTATGCAGATAGATAGTATGATGAATAAGATTTGATTCTATAATTCAGGCAATTAAGGTTTAAATATTAGCTCCACTACTTAACTTTATTTTTTTAGAAAGAATCAACTTTATTTAGTTTATCATGTGGCTTTCTTTGCTCCAACACTTTGCTGTGTACATGGGTGCTAGGGTTCAAACCCATGGACTCACGCATGCCAGGCAAGTACCGTAACCACTGAGCCACTGCTCCAGCCCCACTACTTAACTTTTTGAATCAGGTCTTGGACAAATCAGTTAACTTCTCTAAAACTGTTTACTTATCTTACTATATTAAAAACTATAAATTTATTTAAAATTCATAATAGAAAAATATGCTATAGCTAGTATTTCAAAATCATTCTTTATTGCTCATTAAGGGACTAGCTTAAAACAATTTAAGCCATTTTTTAAAAAAATAAATAAGTAAGAATAGAAAGGCAGTATATAGGTTTCAAGATGCAAGTGTTAAGGTGGTCAGTTTTGTAAGCCAAACTTGAAGTAAGAATCAACCCTTTATCACATGTTTTGATTTTGATAATGCAAATGAAATAAAAGTAAACACTAGTTTCTTAATATTCCGCCTTTCTCCATGGAACAATACCTGACGGAGAAAGGATGGCATGCAGCATACACAGAGGAATTATCTCACTACTTAGGTGCCCCAGAGGGAAGAGGGGGCTTGAGTCCTTGACTGAAACGCCCCTTTCAGAAACTGCAATGCACTGGCTGTGCACAAAATCTGGTGTGGGAAGGGGAGCTTTCCTCACATGGACTTCCAGACAAAGCCTCTGATAGGGCCTGGATGATCACACACAATGTCTTTGTCTAAAGCTGGACTCTTTAACAAGAGTAGCAAATTTTGGAAAGAAGTTTCTCTATAAACTGAAATTTTGGAAAAATATATCTATTACTGAATTATATTGAATAGCAAGTTGTACACATGAATCCTTTACTTAAAACCTTTGTTTTCATTATCTGCCAGATTAACTCAAACTTCTTTACTTGATATATTCTCAATCTAGCTCCAAACTTTTTAGTCGCAGTCACACTTACTTCTGCAAAAACACTCTTCATGAAAGCCCAATTAATATATTTTGTTTCAACAAAAGTTCTATACATTGTATCACTTTTTAATCTTTTCTCATGTGCTTCACAGCCTAGAGTCTAATCCATCTCTTTTCTAATTCATATCCTCTTTATAATCCTTTAACTTAGATATCATCTTGTCTGTGAAAATTTTGCCAGAACACAAAAGACCCATAATCCCAAAGCTTAATTTCAGAGTTGTCCATAAATTTTCATTTTACTACAATTTTCACTTAGACATTTTGGAAATCACCAAATAAATTCAGTTGCTTATTTGTGGACAAAGGTACTGTGCTGGGTACATCTTTCCAATATTCATTTTCTTCTTTGTAGTTATAATTAAGCTGGCCTGATAGTTTTCTCAATAAGAACACACTTCCCAAAGTCCCTTGAAGCTAGATATGTTCAGTAACCATGTTTTATCCAATGGGTTGTGTATGAAAGTACCATTTGGAATTTCCTCATAGTGCCATTAAAATGCAGAATATGAGCAGGAAGTTGGTGCACACCTGTAATCCTAATGACTCAGGAGGCTGAGGCAGGAGGATTACAAGTGCAAACACAGCCTTAGCAACTTAGTGAGGCCTAGGCAACTTAGTGAGACTCTGTCTCAATATAAAAAATTAAAAGAGGTGCTGGGGATGTGGTTCATTGATAGGTGCCCCTGGGTTAAATCCAAGAAAGAAAGAAAGAAAGAAGAAAAATGCATCTCTTACTCTTTTTCTTTTTGTGGGTTAAAATATAAATATGATGGAACTGGATCACCTATTTAAAACAAGATCCATTTTGAAGATTGTAGAGCATGACAAAAACCCTCTTCTTCTGCTAAAGTGGCTAGCATAGCATCTGACACACAGTGTGTGCCAAATCAATAACTACTATAACTACATTTCTGTAGGAACTTAATAAGACAAAGATAGTCTTGCTTTTCCAAGAAAGACAGGTGAAAGTGGGATATCACAGTAGATATCACCATCATTAGCTAGGGGATCAACTTGCTCAAGTATTGAACCTCAAGCAAAAAGACATGCTCTGTGGTTCACCTTCACCTTGACTGATGATGAAATAAAGACTTCCTGACATCTTGTGAAAGCATCAAAGGAAAGACAGAGACATAAAATTCCATAAATAAGAAGATACAAAAATAGGAAGAAAGAGAAGAAATGGCCACCTTGGAAAACTTCAGAAGTTTGTCTGCACAATACTACAAGACTCTAGCAATCACTCATTGCTTCCTCCCAACTTTAAAATTTTGGAATATTATTTCTTGATCTGAAAAAAAAAGTGTCCTAACTCACAAGGTGGAAGCTTTCCAAGTTTTAAAAGCCATTCAATGTCATTTCCATTGCACTATGTCAGTTAAAAAAAGAAAAAAAACAGTAAGGGGGCTGGAGCGGTGGCTCAGTGGTTACAGTGCTTGCCTGGTACACGTGAGGATGCAGGTTCAAACCCTAGCACCACATACGCAATGAAGCATCAGAGCAACAAAAGCTACATGAAAAACTAAGTAAAATTAATTATTTCTCTCTCTCTTTCTCTCTCTCACTGTCCCTCACTCTTTAAAAAAATGTCTTTAAGGTTGGTCTAGATTCAAGGTTCAGGAACTCACACACACAGTCTTCTTGAAGGAAAAAGTGAAAAGGTTTGTATACAAATTTTAACACCTTCACATAACGTGCAATTATATTATTTTACTAAGACCCCAACTTTTTATATATGTATTATGAGTCTTGGATCCTGAACACCACACATTTTGAGAAGTAAGGTTACAACACAAATAATATTTAAGCAAAGCTATTACATATAGAACATGTAGCCTATATTTTATAATTATAATGGCATCCTTTAAAATCTCTTTTAAAAGTTTGCAAATATATTTCAAATGTATCAGACAGAATATATTAGCAAAAAAGCATTTGTCATAGCAGCAACTTGCTCAAAATAATTGTTAAAAATACAAATCAGATGTAAATGCTATGTATTTTTGTAGACAACAGATGATGTTAAATTGTCTTGTAGATATGTTCCCCCAAACTCCCCTCCCTACAATTACCAGTGCATTAGAAATGATGTACTTGTTTTTTAAAAAGCAGTAACCTTAGCCTAAGAGCTAATATAGTCAGTTTTATGCCTCACATATTTTAATTATCATTATTTCAATTAGAAATTATTTTTCCCTGCTAAGCAAAATTAGCCAGACTCAGAGAGTCAAGGGTTGAATGTTTTCACTTATTTGTGGAGGCTGAAGCTAGACCCAGGCTTGGGTGAAAGATAGTCAAACTCATGTATTAGACCCAGAAAAGACATAGCAACACAAAATCTAAGGCAACCATAGATATATGGGAGGGATCTAGGGAGACAATCAACAATGTAGCATACTCTTTACCCCTTCAGAATCCAAATAATACTTACGCAATCATTCAATTCTGTAAAATTCACAATGCAAGCATTTATGTCACTTCTAGGGGCGAAATATAGAAGAATCAAGAGACTGGTGTTTAGCAGTGTGGGAGTAATTATTTTTTAACATATGTATATCATATTTTTGCTTTATATGCATTTATGATTGCACAATAATTCAACTCCTTAATAAAAATTTTTTAAAAAGGAAATTATTCTTTCCACTTTGTTCTTGTTCAAGTCTACTTTCTGAGTCTGTTACAATCTGCTAGATTATTATTTAAAAGAAATGAAATTTATTGTTCCATGGAAAGAATATGATTCTTATTTAGGGAAGGCTTTAAATTGTAGAGCTGGCCTTAAAATGATCAGGTACAAACATAATACTCCAAACTTGACTCCAGCCTCATGCTTTTGGTTTGATATGCTATGACCCACATTTTGCCCTAATGTAACTCTCTCATCCAGTTATCATCCAAGCAGTCCCATGGGAAGTTCAGATTTATGCTTTGAATGTGAGTATCACTTCCTTCCTTACCACAAAGGAAAACATAAGAAGTTGCCAGGAAGAAAAGCTGCTTTATAGACAAAATGTTAGTCATGTTCTAACATAAAAGTGGAAGAAAAATTACTTGTGGAAGAAGTTAGTCATTGAAAGTGAGAATAAATTATTATGGCTCTGTAACTTTGATTTTCAAGGTCACAAAATAATACCTAGGCTAGGAACAAGTTGTCCTAAGATGTGTTTCTCCACTGTATCCCAAGACACTAACTCACCTCTGTCTATTCTACCCTACAACATCGTATTTGTTACCAATATTGCTGTTTGTTATAATCTGCTTTGCATCTTTAACTTTTGTCTTATATTGAACATTGTTCCCCCAACTAGAGTGTAAATTCTCCCAATGCTGAAAATAACATTTTATACACCTGGTAATATCTTCTAATACAGTATTAGATATAAATATAATAGATGCTTAATGATTACTTGATTACTTTTATCTAATATTAATTAAATTATTGGGAATTAACCTATTATGCTTACATCTAAAAAGAAAACTAGTGTTTAGTACCAGAATTAATTTAATTTGGTGTAACTAGTTTCTTCAAGTTAAAACTAATTAGTTCATGACAATAAATCAACCATGACTGATTGAATATTAAGAAACCAATAACAATCATTTACACGTGGAAAATATTAATTATTCCACATTAAAACAGAGTGAAAGAACTGTAGAAGTAAAAATAATAGAAAATTTATAAATTATTAGAAAACTAAATAGAAACTGAAGTAATCCTGATGATTTCAGCTTTGCTTGCTAACTAAAATTTCCACATTATTTGTATGTATGGAAACCAGTAAAAACAAGGACTTAAGACAACTTCTGAGGTAAGAATGGTATGATAGAATTCCGAATGAAAACTTCAGAAGTTGAAATGTTCTTTTAGAATCATAGAATTTCAGAACATAAAAAAGCTTAAAGATGCCAGATATGCCTACCTAATATAAGATAAAAGATATCTGAGACCAAGAAAGTTTCTGAGATTTGCCACTGGTGTGGAAATTAGTGATTAAATCAGTAATGGAAAAAATGTCTATCTTTCCATCCCTTTTTGTATAATATATTAGACACACACATACACACACAATACATATAAAGAAATCCATTTATCTCTTAAATAATTGTAGATATTGAATCATTTTTCAATGCTATTATTTTGAATTTTCTTAAAATCTTTTTATTTTCCAAGGAATGCTTCAAATTATCCATTTATTATAATTTTTCCACCTGCACAGTGCATCAGTAAAGTATTAATTCTTACCCTGCCTGGTTGGTAGAGAAAAAAAGAAAGCACAACAGTACTTGTCACATTACACTTTATGAATTAAGTAAAAATCTTGATTGGCATGAACTCTTTACCAATTTAAGACTGCTTTTCAACAAGAAAGAAGAGTTTAGCAAATAAATATTCATTTTATGATCAAATTATTTATTGTTTTCTTTAAAACCTTATCTACTGGGCTGGAGCAGTGGCTCAGCCGTTTCGGTGCTTGCCTGGCAAGCACGAGGACCTGGTTTCGAACCCCAGCACACGTACACAACTAAGTGTTGGAACAACTAAGGCCATGTGAAAAACTATTTAAATAGTTTGTTTCTCTCTTTCTCTGTCTCTCTCACTGTCCCTCTCTCTTCATAGAAAAAAAAACTTTATCTACTAAAATTAATACAAACTTGTTTTTAAGTGACTTTTTATTTAAGTCATGGCTTGTACTCCAAAACCAAAGAAGGAAAGAATTAGTGACAGCTCCTTTCACCAATTTAGAATGCATCCAAAGTATGTAATCAACACATGATTTCAGAAAAATGTACTATGAGAACACTCAGCAGACTGCTTGAACAGCACAGGTAATCAATAAATATATATTTAATGAATAAACCCATTTTTCTTGATAGTGCTACAGTTTCGATCTCTTTTTTTGCCTGGGGATTTACTGTCCAGGAAGCTGTATAAACCATATACAAAAATAAGTAGGTGGACCAAAAAGTAAATGATCAGGATCAGATGCAGATGCATAATGGAGATAATATACGCTCCAGTGGTTCAGCGGAAGGAGAAATGCTTAGGGCTGGGGGTGGGGAGGGTATGGGGTGTGGCTCATAAATGACTACATTCTACTGCTACATAGGAACTTCCTCGGAAGAAAATAAGAATGGCTATGCAATTAAATCCTTTGCAGATTATTTCACTGTTCCCATATAGACCACTTTTGAATGCAATATGTAGGACAGTGTATTCAACTGAAGTGCAAAATCTTTTTTTTTAAAAAAAGGATTTTCCTTATTACCTTATGATCAAATAATAAATAATAATAATGGATGCAGCTTGAGGAGGAAAAAGCCACACTCCCATTTATTCTCTTTTTCTGTTTCACCTTAAAAGAAGCTTTGATAGTTTTATACATCAGTCAGCATTCAGCTTATTTCCGTGCTGATGTGTTAACCTTCTCCCTCTGGACACTTGGGATATTAATATTATCCTCTGTAACAATCAGTAGACGAAATAAAGCATTTACGCAAATACTGCAAATTAGATTAAACCGCAGTTCTGATGTAACCCTGTGACATACAGTTTCTTGCGCATTAAGCCAAATGTACAAGCATTTAATGACTAATCCTTTTAGGTATTTTAATGCCCACATGAAGATTTATTGAGGAGAAAGGGAAAGCATATGTGGTTTTCTGTTAGAGCCTGCCTGCGGGCGGAGGATTGAGCAGATTGGCTTTTTTTAATTAATATTTCAGTTCTTTGTGTTTTGGCGGGCAGATTGCACGTGGCCTGGTACTGAACGGACAGCTCCTTTCTCTTAGGCTGTGCTCTGGGGGCTAGCAGTCTAGGAGGGCAGTGGCAGACCGTGGAGACAGGGAAAGAGAGAAGGAGGGGGCAGGAGAGTGAGATCAAGTGCTGAATCCCCCCCCCCTTTCTTCTACCCCACACAGCCATAGGCTTACCTCCTCCAGAAATTAACCTACTGATCTATATTGGTAGAATTAGTCATACTAGCAGCCTTCACAGTTCAGCCACAAAAGGGGAGGAGAAAGCTTGTCAGACCCTCCTCCATCCCCTGGGCTTACTACAAACAACTTTTCTGATGCTAGGAGGAGATCTTTGAAGATAAGAAAGGCAAGTTTGCCTGTGTTTTAGGAATCTTCCTGCAGAAGGAGGATTTTAACTAATGAAATCTCCAGGATCACACTTTGTTTTTAATGTTATAAAACCTTATGGAATAAAGTAAATGTGTGTGTGTGTGTGTGTGTGTGTGTGTGTGTGTGTGTGGTGTGTGATCGGGTATGCACAGAACCTAATGAAACAACTTAAAAATATCAATGATCCTTAAATGCTTCTCTCTCTCTCTTTTTGTTTCTTGTTTTCATGTTCAATCCAATTAGCATACTTCTTTCAAACAAAGTTTGAACTTTGTTTTAAAGTTCATCTCAGTATGAGAAAAAGACTAAAGGATTGTGAGTTATTGGTAACTGTGTATTGCCACTAAGTAGCTAGAAACATTAAAAGATTATCACAGAAATAGTAACTTAAAGATATAAGGATCTTTTTGACTATCTGTTCAACCTCAGTGATGTCCTTCAGGTCAAGGTCTCTGAAACAAAATGTCTTATGCATGTTTCAAACATGTCCCACATTTGTGTTAAACTAGAGACCCAGACATGCATTTCTATCTATATGGCAGGTGTTACTCTCGGTGCTCATTTTCAGTTCTCTTCTGGGCATAGGGAAAAATTACATTTTCTTGCTTCTCTGTTACTAAATAGAACCACATGATTAGATCTGACCACTGTGTTTCTAGAAGTCCTTCTCCCCAACACCACCTTCAGAAGATGCAGAAATAAAGATCCCACTAGATTTCTGTGCTGCCAAGTGGAGGATAGCTGCCTGGTGAGATCTAAACCCACACTGGCTTGTATATTGGAGATCAACTTGTATTGCGTTAAACCACAGAGATTTGCAAGTTGTTTGTTACCCAAAGTGTGAGGTTTCTTTTTCTTTTTTTTTTTTTAAGAGAGAGGGACAGTGAGAGAGAGAGAAAGACAGAATCAATTTTATTTAGTTTTCATGGGCTTTGTTGCTCAGACACCTCATTGTGTATGTGGTGCTGGGGTTTGAACCCACGTACTCACACATGCAAGGCAAGTGCTGTAACTGCTGAGCCACCGCTCCAGCCCTGAGGTTTCTTAATATGATCAAAAAAATTCCTTTAAAAGAAAAAAATGTAAACTTTGCATAGCCAGAAGTATCAATGATTGTTTTTTGTTCCCATGAGATATTATAAACCCAAATGCTATTCCATAGATATGAAATGCAAACCTCCTATATAATTTTAAATTTTCTAGTAGCCACATTTTAAAAATGAAAAAGAAATAGGAAAATTGACTTTTTATAATGTATTTTATTTATCAATACATCCAAAAGTTTATCAACAATCTGTATGAATATTATGAAATATTTTACATTTTTATAGTATTTTAAAATCACATGTGTATTTTACACTTTGAGTTCACCTCAATATGAATAAGCTTCCTTTCAAATTGCCAAGGCCTTCTAGTCAAAACCAACAAGCACACACTTGTAATTGAGGAAACAGAGTTTGTAACTTGTTGCAACACAGGAGGACACACATCACAAGAAACCTTGAAACATCTCAGTTACTGAGTGTCTGAAAGGATTTGTTCAAGGATTTGGACTTTCTTTGGGTGATTTCTAGGATGGCTCAAGGGAGTAGAGGTTCACACCATACTGAGTACACTTAGAAAGCAAAAGAACTTACCAGGCATGGTGGCGACTCCCAGCAACTTGGATGAGGCAGGAGTATCACAAGTTCAAGGGCAGTCTGTGCAACTTAGAAAGACCCAGCTTCTAAGTGGTCTATAGGTCTGATGTTCAGCAGGAAAGCCCTGAGTTTTAGACCACTTTTAGTAACACTAGGTCTAGTTGACAGTACTGGGCATACTCCAGGGTGTTGGGATGACTGCCATTGTTTCTCTCAAAATGTTTGCATTAGACTGCAAGAGCTGCCATAACAAAATACCACAGGCTATATGAGTTAACAGAAATTTTTTACAGTTCTGTAGGCTGGAAGTCTAAGACCAAGATATCAACAGACTTAGATATCCAGAGGCGTCTGTCATTGACTTGCAGATAGCTATCCTCCACCCACGTCCTCACATTCATAAGGATACCAGTCTTATTGGATTAGAATCCACCCTTATGACATTAGTTATCCTTAATTACTTCCTTCAGGCCTTATCTCCAAATAGTGACACATTGGAGATTAGGGCTTTAACATATGAATTGGGGGCAGGGATATAATTCAATCTATAATAGCGTTCAATAGCAACCCATGGCTAGTCATTCTGCATAAAACAGCAGTTACAGATGGTGTGATACTGAGTCTATTTCCAAGAGACTTACACTGGTGAAATAATTCCTCAGTAGAATCAAGAAGATTTTGCAAGTTTCACTGCTAGGAAAAAAAAACACACCTCTGGATTTTCTTTGGTCCTTCTAATATGCTGACCTCCAGGTCAAAAGTTCTGAAATTAGGTGTTAATGCTCCTATGTTCTGCATTGGTCTAGTTTTGTAAGAACAATTGAGTAAAAGACATAGATACCTCCCAACCCTTTAGCATTTCTTAATGTCCAATCAATTAATTACTTCTTAATAATAGATTATTGGTGTTCTAAGATACTTAACTCTGAGCCAGGGCTGGTGGTACATGCTTGTAATTCCTATAACTCGGGAAGCAGAGATAGAAGGATTGCAAGTTCAAGACTAGCCTGGGGAACTTAGCAATGCCCTATCTCAAAAAGAATTGGAGATGTAGCTCAGGTGTATAGTGCCTGTAGGTTTAACCTCCAGTACTGTAAAAGAATAATAATAATAATAATAATAATAATTTACCTAACTCTGTCATTCAAAGTCACTCAAATGGCATTCATGTCAAACTCTTCCTGAAGAGTCAAAGCAGGAAGAGTCTCCATGTTAGATGTACCATATTGGCAGAAAGAAATAATATGAACTTCCTATTCCAATTTCTTATTATGCCAGTAGTCTTATTTATCAAAGGAAATATGAGTAGTTTTCATATTCTCTAGGAAAATACATTCTTCATGATGACCTCTGGTTTTCTGGTTTTGAAAAGAAGAAAACAATTGTTAAAGTTAGCCATCTGAAATTACTACTTTTCTTTAAGATTTGGTTAATTTTGGTCACCATAATCTATATAAAAATGATAAGCAAGCGTATTGTCAAGGTATATAATTTCTACATCTCAAAGATTTTTGAATTTTGTTGCCAACTGTACCTGAGTTGAATTTGACCTTTTTATTAAAGGCAGGTAAAAATGATGACTTTCTGACAGTTGTCTATACTACCTGCCCTTCTTCACTATCAGAGTTTAGATAAGTAATGGGAAAGCTTCCAACTCTAAGTCAAATGTGAATTAGATGTGAGGGGAAAGCACCTATAAGTATTTAGGTTTTTTCATCACATAAATCTTAGCATTCAGGTTGGAATATATCCTAAAAGTCTAAAGCTGTATTCAACAAGGGAAAGAAACCTGTTCTCTTTAAATGCTAGCATATAAATATATGAGAAGTAGATAGTGTTCAATCATACAAAGAACGTTATGCTGTATTATTTATCAGAATGTCAGCATTCATTACAGATATATCTAATATATGGTACATATTTAATTCATCACAGTCTGTGTTTCCAATGTCTTGTACTTGAGAAGTTCTAATGCTAGATTTAGTCACTAATTTCTCAAGAAAGGAGGGCACTAGAGGCAACATTTTTCACATCTGAAGAAAAGCATATACAAACCTATGCTGGCTACTTCACCGAAATTCTTAAAATGGGCATTCTTTGACAGGGTCCATTCTAGGCCAGATTGCCAGGATACCCTTAATGGGGCATTAGAGTGGCAGTTTTTCTTTTTTGCAATGATTTCTTCAAAGGCTCTATGTCTGAAAGACAAAGAAAAGAAAATGGTGAGTGGTTTGGAGTAGGAGAAGAAGTTGATCAAGAGCAGATTACCAATGGTAGGAGTGGCAGTAGGTTGCTTCTGGGATTATAGCTTCCATCCTTTGCAGAGAACATTGACAGACAGGAAATTCAGAAGGATGACTATTGGTTTTCTCAAGGCTTTTCATGATATCAGAATGGAGAGGCGTTCTGAGAAAAAAAATGTCACCTTCTAAATCTAGACTTTGGAACACAGTCCTCTGACATGGCAGTCAAGAGAAAGGCCTGTGATTAAGACAGATAGACTACAATTGAATGTTGGAAAGGATAGGTTATGAAAGAGAAGCAACACTCTCTGCTATTCAGGATGCTATCAATCCAATCAGAAAACTTCACCCACTGGAAAAAAGGAGATTTGAAGAATTAAATCATACCAATTTTTATTTTAATTCCTTGAGATGCTAAAGATTGAACCTACAGCCTCACTAATGATAGGCAAGTACTCTATCCCTGGACTATAACCCCAACACTCAAATAATTTTAAAGCATAAATTATAAAGTTGTTTCACATATATTGGCCCCATTTAATGCAACCTGGTAGTAATAGCAGAATGATTGAATGATGTGTCTGAAGTCACAGTGCTGATCAGTGGCAGAACTGGTGACTACTTTATCACCCTCCACTACACTACACTCGAAGGAAAATCAAAAAAGAAAAGATTCATGTTACCAGTTGTCTAATTACCTTATGGTCTATAACCAGAATGTGCTTAGGAGATAGGTACATTATCAGATAAAGGCCACAAATGTGGCAGGGCCAAAGTAGGCAAATATTTTTAAATGAAATGCTCTGTTGGAGAAGATGCATATTACAGCAAAATCAGTACAAATTTCTGTACATTATCTATGGATATTAAGGGCAGAAAACAGATAACAGGAAACAAAGGAATAAGGTAAATATGGATGGGCCAGGAGTTTCAAAACAAAACTATTCAAGGGTAAGTAAAAGACAAACGTGAGGTCTAAACAGCATGCACAGAGCGTGGAGATTCGGCAAGATTACATAATGAAGTCAAGAAAGTGTAAAGGCAAACACTAGCGCAGCCAAGTTGAAGAATAAAAGGGCGATTGCACCAGAGATTAAGATAAATAAAATAATAAGGCATTGTTCCAGTACATAAGGAAGAAAAGGTCAATGGAAAAATAAACAGGGCCTCTGAGAGGCTACTGGGGTAATTGACAAAAGAAGCAGACAAAGCTCTTTTAGGGAAAAAAAAATACCTGGAGGCCTTGGTCGCCTCAAAGCTCCCCAAAGCTAGTAGGAGAGAGTAGAGACAGGGGCTTGGGGTCAGCAACAAGACAGATCCACAGGGTTTGTTAGAAGGTAGGAGGGAAGCTATGTATTATGTATCATGTTAGGGTGACCCTAACATGACGTGCTACTGATGGAGAAGCACCTCCACACCCCTACCTTACAGAAAGGATATCCAGGATATTGTGGCAAGGGTGAAACAGAAACTTTTGGAGATGAAGAGAGGGAACATTAAGTCAGACATTAATAGAAGATGGGGATGAAAGAGAAGCTTAAGGGTGAGTGTGGATAGGAGAAAGGCAGGTAAGAGTGATGAAGAGGGAGAGGACAAGTATGGAAAAACAGAGGAAGGTCAGAGAGATAGAGACAGAATAAATTAAATCTAAAAATCCAAAAGTCCCAACTGGTGACTATCCAGGAGGAAATAGTAGTTAGCCATAGGAAAAAAGGAATCGTGTGTAGGGAGAAATAAATTATCTGAATCCGCATCTAGAATGAACTGCTTTGGGCTAAGTGAATGCAAGCATTTGAGTTCTATCTCCAGGTCTGGCTCTGTGCCTTGATTGACTATGTGACCTTACATCTCAGTAAAGCATAGGATCTGATGGCCTCAAAACTCTCCTCCTTGAGCTGGAGCAGTGGCTCAGCAGTTATGGCACTTGCCTGGCATGCACGAGTATGTGAGTTCAAACCCCAGCACCACATACAAAACGAGCATCTGAGGAATAAAAGTCACATGAAAGTCTCCTCCTGCCAGATTTTCTTTGGTGCCATTTGTCCAAGGTCCTGAAAAATGGACACTAGAGAACAAGAGTCCTTACTGGCAGACTTGTCTCTTCAGTTGCCTACTTAACAACTTTCTTTTTTGTAAATAATAACAGCCAATATTTAAGTTCTTCCCACTGTCCACAGAGACCTAAGAGGACATATATCCACTTCATTTTTTAAAACTGGTGTTGAGGATGAAACTCAGGGTCTTTCACATGTTAAGCATGAGCTGTAATATTCACTTAAGTCTCTCAATAGCTGTTCAAGCTAAGTTTTAGTAATTTTTCCCATTTTACAGGTGAGAAAATTAAGTAAAGTGCTCACCTAAAATCAGGATTGACAGCCAGGTGTTGTGTTTTCGGTTTGCACTCCAGGATTGAGTTTCAGTTCCCAGCCTCATTGCTAGGAGGTCCCCATGGCCAGGGCTGGATTCACAAAGCCCCAGCCACTGTGTGAATGGAAAAAGGGGTGCAAAAAGAGATTATGAGTTTTGGCTGGTCGTCCCTGGGGCCTGACTTCCCTGTAGATAGCTGCAGCCTCAGAAGATTCACAGGGGGCCAGTGAAGCCTCTTTTAGGGAAAATAGAACTAGACCAACTAGAACTAGATCAGCCAAGGGAGGGACCACCCTGGAAGCCCTGAATCTTTCTCAGTCACTCAAAGGGGACTGAATTTACAGCAGACACAGTCCACACAGGTAGATATCAAGATGACACATCCCTTGTTGTAAAAGAAACCTGGACCAGGCTGACAGGTGGGTGTTTTCTTAAGAATTTGAAGAGGAATGAAGAAAAAGAATAAAAATAGGAACTTTTAACATTTTGGAAAACTTTAGATGCAGCAAAAGTCAGAAAGTGTATCAAAACTCACTTGAGTTAAATGTCCCCTGTAAACTTGAGGATCATCCACATCTCATTCAGCTTCACTTTCTGGTGTTTGCCTAACAGGTGGAGTGGATTTGTGATAGCAGGTGGAAGTGTGGGTCCTGGAGTAACCAACAGTCAGGTACTTGTTTCCTTATCTTTGCAAAGGGAGTATGTTTATTCTAAAACCTACTTCCTCAGGCTGTTGTGAAGAATAAGTACTCAACAAATGTTTGCTGTTACTGTTGCTTTGTTATTATTTCCTCCAGAAAAAGAGGATAGTAATCGCACACGTCCTTCCTAGTTGAGTGGTGAAGAGGCATGTTCTCAGGAGCGAATGAGTCAATACCAGTAAAAGCGCTTGTGGTAAACTGAGGCTCCGCGTATACCGGAATGCCAGCAAACGAATTTTCAGAACTTGCTAGCATGCTGGGGGACAGAGCGCAACCTCTTTCCGAACTCAAGCATTTCTTAGCCCAACGTGTCAAATTTCTCATGAAAGAACAAGACCTTATTGGGAAGAGTTAGTTTCCTGCCTGCCAGGAGATCTCCAGGGCTTCTCCCGCTCGCGGGTCTCCCGCCCCGCTGCCTGAGGGCAACGACCCCTGACAGGGTAGGGCTGGTCAAGCAGGCTCTGCGCGCTTGGCGTGCGGGCTGCGGGGCCGCGGGTGGGCTAGTCCCGCGCTCTGCCAGCTTGGCGGCTTGAAGAAGGGCTGGGAGCCTGCAAACTCAAACGAGGGCCAAGTCCCAAGTTTCACTTTTATCAAAGAGAAGACTTCAGAGGAGAGGGTTCTCCCATTTAATTTTCTACAAATACTTTCGCAAGGCTTTTTAATTGCTTGCTAATGCATTTTCTCTGTACGATTATGGAATCCGTGTTGCCTGTAGGCTGCAAGGCTAAGGCGGAATACAAATCCGTGTTTGGCTTTTGACAAAGGGCCGGGAGGGCGGGGTTGGGTGCATAATGAAGAAGGAAAAAAGGGTGGAAGGAAGGGAGAGAGGGAGGGAGTGAGGGAGCCAGGGAGGGAGAAAGGAAGGAAGGAACGAAGGAACGAAGGAAGAAAGGAAAAAGAAAGAAAAGGGAGTTTAAAAAAAGTCAATGATAGCCCTTAAACTGAAATGACTGGAGAGTCAGAAATGTTCATTTCCCCTAAATATTCTAAAGCTCTTGATAAAATGATCCGCCTTTTCTCCTTTTCAATCAGGAAACATTTTTTTTTTCAGATTGGCCCTAATGTTGAAGATGGATTGGGGTGGAGAGGTGGTATACGGAGAGGAAAGGGGAAGGGTCACCTTCGTTAGTGACCCACAATCACCAATATCATGGGTCTGAAAGAAAAATGTTACACTGGGCAGA
>PVKS010021170.1:0-35569 GCA_004027875.1 Aplodontia rufa | reverse complement strand
TGCTAGAGATGTGGAGCATATTTCATATATTTGTTGACCATTTCTATTTCTTCATTTGAGAAGTGTCATTTAGTTCTTTGGCCCTTTTATTGATTGGGTTATTTGTTTGTTTGGTTGGTTTTTTTTTGGTGTTAAGTTTTTTGAGTTCTTTGTATGTGCTGGATATTAATGCCCTGTCTGAGGTGCTGGAGGCAAAGATATTTTTTCCTCATTCTGTAGGTTCTCTTTTCACACTCTTAATTTTTTCCTTTGCTGTGAAGAAGCTTTTCAATTTGATGCCACCCCATTTATTGATATTTCCTTTTACTTCTTGCACTTTGGTGGTCTTGTTTAGGAAGTCATTTCCTGAGCCAACGTGTTGGAGTGTAGGGCCTACATTTTCTTCTAGCAAGTGCAGGGTTTCTTTTCTATCATAGGTCTTTGATCCACTTTGAGTTGAGTTTTGTGTAGGGTAAGAGAGATGGATTTTTCAGGAGCTGTTATCTAGTAAGGTTCTTGTATACCCTTGTCCTGTCATTATTACCATAGAGGTGTGATCAAAACTAAGAAGTCAACATTGCTACAATACTGTTAATTGAACAATAGATCTTCCAAAAAATGGGCTAGCTTTTTCACTCATGTCTTTCCTATTTGATAGCATCAAACCAAGGTTCCCATATAACATTTAGTATCATGTCTCCTTGGTCTCCTCCAATCTATAATGGTGCCTCAGTCTTTCCTTGTCTTTTGTGACCCTTTTGGAGAGTACTGGTTAGTTATTTTATTTTCATAAAATATTCATAAGTTTTGTTTTGTTTGTGATGTTTTCTCATGATTAATGAAAATTATTAATTTTTAGCAGGTGTATCTCAGAAATTATATATCCTCAGTCAGTCATACTTTGGATTTGTAATGACAATATATTATTGATCATGTGAACCTTAATCACTTAGTTAAGTGCCTGCTGGATTTTTCCACTATAAGGATACCATTTTGCCTTTTGCAATTAATATTTAGATATTTCCTTAATTTTTTAGTTTTTTTCAATTAGCCAACATGCTGCAATCATCTCCTTCAGTAACTGTTGTAATTATTAATGTCTGTAGTAGGCTGAAATAATGCCTCCCCCAACAAGAGATGTCTATGTCAAACCCCTAGAAACTGATTTTTACCTTATTAGGAAAAAAGTCTTTGTAGATGTGATTAAGGATTTGGGGTAAGGAGATACTCTGGGAATATTGACATGGCCCTAAATGCCATGATAAGAATACTTATAAGAAAGGAGTAGAGGGAAAAGAGACACAAGTGGAAATGCACTGCAAAGGGAGAGACAGATAAGAATGAGGTGGCCTGGAAGAGGCAAGGAATGGAATCTTCCCTGGGGCTTTGAGTGGCAATACAACCCTGGTGACACCTTGATTTTGGATTTCCGACCTCTAGAATTTTAAGAGAATATATTTCTGTTGTTTTCAGCTACTGTGTTTGTGGTAATTTCTTAAGTTAACTACAGTAAATGGATATACCTTCAAATATATTCCTACAAGAGAAATTACTTAGTGAAAAGGGTTGGAGTTTTATTTTCTATTCATATTGATTTACTGAAACCAATTTAGACTTCTACCAAATTTTCCTATACCCACCACAATGGATTTTATGATTATTTTAAGCTTTATTTACTTAAAATAGAATTACAAAAATTTGTGTGTCTCTGATTATCAGGGAGGTTAAATATTTATTCTTTTGTTTAGATATCCTGTGAATTGCCTGTTCTTGTCATAGTCTCCTTTTATAACACATAGTATTCTCTTTTTTATTGATTTAAAGAACTTCTTTTATACTGATATTAATTCTTTGTCATAAGTATCAAAAATATTTTTCTTTTTTATAAGTTCCTTTCAGATGTACACAACAACAGAATATACAATGACATCATTATTCCCCAGCATTAGCTCTTTCTCTCCCTTCCTCCTTCTCCCTGTTCTTTTTAGATACACATAACAATAGAATAAAGACATCATTATAAAAGCATGGAGTATAGCTTGTTCCAAATCAGTTCTCAGTATTTCCCCTTCCCCCCATCTCATTCTTTTCCCTCTACTACACTACTGCTATTTCTGTCAAAAGCATTTTTTAAAATTTGTTTTTTTCTTCTATGATTCGGTGATATTTCTTGGTCTATAAAAGTTTACATTATTTTGCTTAGTTAAATCAGTCATTTCTTTTATGTTATCATTCATTGGTACTCTGTTTAAAAGAGTCCTTTCCATCTAAATAGTCTATAAAAATATACCTATATTTTCCTTTAAATATATAATACTTTTTAAATGAAAAAAATTAAAATGTTAATCTACTTGGAATTTATTTTGGTGTCAGGTATAAAGTAGAGTGTTGGTTTCTCACTCCTTACCCCAAATTTGCTCTCCAGTTATCCATCAGTTCTTCACTTATTTGAAGTGCTAATTTTATAATGTAGTGATTGGGTCTATTTCCAAATTTTCTATTAGCTAGTACCACAATATTTTGATTATTATAGTTTGGCATTGTATTTTATTAGAGCAGTGTATTATTCTTTTAAACTTTTTTTAAAATAACATATTTTTCTCAAACCTATTTTCTGTGAATTTAGCAATGACTATATTATTTTTTGAAAAAGTGAAAAGCATCTCTAAATCTATAGCCTATAATTTTTTTTTATAACTTAATTGTCTAAACACTAGTGTATAAAGGTTGTCAAGAGAAGTATGGCTTATGCTTCCTTTTATGTACACCAGTAATTCTGTACCTTCATACATATAATTCATAGAAGTGGGTATACATCTCTTAATCCAAGTAAGACACATTTCCTTTAATATAATATAATATATAAAATATATTTTAATATAAAATTAAACACATCAAATATGTTTTATTTTTAAATTTGTGGCATATATTTTGTATCTCTGGAGTCACATTATTATTATAGGCCCTGTAGGCACAGTAATGCTAGATTAGTACAAATGCTCTAACATGGAAATTAGGTGCACTTAATGAACGAAAAGCTTAGCTAAAAGGGGTTTGAAAACTATGTTCAGAGACAATTGTTGATGTAAACATTATCACACTGAAGTTTTCATTTTTAAATTTTGAATTCTTAGTCATTACTTTTATTGGCCGTGTGTGCAAAGCAGATAAAAATGCAAAAGTGGGTCATTGTAAAAGGAAATAGGAATAAGAGATACTGTTAGATGAACCAGATGTCTGTTGCCTTCACTCTTGGTGTACTGGCTGTCTTTAGTTCACACTTGACCCATTCACCAAAATGAAGAGACAACATTATTATATTCTTGGCTTCTTTAGATTTAATTAGAATCATTTTTGATGACTATTCTTTTACAGAAAAGCTAATTTCTTAATGAAATTATTGGCTGGCTCTTTATGCCAGAGACATGTTTTTACCAGTAATTTATTTGCTACATTTGTGTTTTAAAATTAAAGAAATAAAAAACCAAGAAAGGAGTTAGTTTCACTTGAGGCTAATTACATTTTTTTAACTGTTCACACTAAATAATTTGGGATCATCTTCTTAAGAATCGTATTATTAGCAGAGTGTTTTCACAGTAAGTCTGAAAGAAATGAGTAAAAATGCAGGAGTCCAGTTTGGTCACATAGCCTGGATGTTTGTTTGTGGTGTTGGGGATTGAGTCCAAGGCCTTATGTAGGCTAGACACTCACTGTACCACTGAGCCACATCCTCAGCCATTAGCACCCCCCCTTTTTTTTGTACCAGGGATTGAACCTATGGGCACTTAACCAGGTAGCTACATCCCCAGCCCATTTAAAAAATATTTTTATTTTGAGACAGGATCTCACTAAGTTATTTAGGGCCTCGCTTAGTTGCTGAGGCTGGCTTTGAACTTGTGATCCTCCTGTCTCAGTCTCTTGAGTCTCTGGGATTACAGGTGTGTACCACTGCACCTGGCTAGCACTGACAGACTATAAAGTTCCCATATTCCCACTGTTCCAACATAGCCACAAATTATAAGATGGTATGAAACTACTCAACTCTGAGATGAGTTAGCCTTTTTTTTAAGAAAAAAAAGAGAAGGAGAGAGGAGAGAAAGAGTTTATTTTTTTCTTCTGGTTTTTGTTTCTTTGACAGTTGTGTATGTGGTGCTGGGGTTTGAACCTTGGTTCTCATGCATGCCAGGCAAGTGGTCCAACCTCTGGGCCACTGCTCCAGCCCCCTAAAATATAAAAATTAAAAAATTATTTTGATCCAATTTATATGTAGTATACACTTTTTTTTTTTTTAAAGAGAGAGAGAATGAGAAAGAGAGTCAATCATTTATTAATTTTTTAATCTGGTTTTTGTTTTTGCTGGGGTTCATACCTGGGTCCTTGAACATGCCAACCAAGCGCTCTTCTGTTGAGCCACCATTCCAGCCCTAGCCATACATTTGTAAGTAAAACATTCCTTTAAGGGTTAGGAGAACCAGAATGTTTTGCTACATTTCCATGATTAATTTTTTTGTGACTGGGTAAAAGCAATGTACTTGTAAACTGTCCAGTAGGTGGCAGCATCTAGTTAGAATGTGTACCATGAAGAACAAAGCTCTTAGAGCTGACCTATTTTGACTTGAACTTTTAAACACATACTTGCAAACATATTAAAACCTATTTTCTGCTTTTCATCTTTACATAAAGGAAGAATTTCTAAAAAGAGAGTGAGAGAGATAAAGAATCAATTTTATTTATTTATTCATCTTTTTTTGTTTGTTTGTTTTTCTGACACTTAGTTGTGTATGTGTTGCTGGGGTTCAAACCTGGGTCTTCGTGCATGCCAGGCAAGACCTCCATCACTGAGCCACCACTCCAGCTTAAGGAAGAAATTTTGAGGATGAATCTTTCTTTGTCTGCTCTGGTCAGTTTTCCTTAACATCTTAATTAGCAGTTAACTTTTTTATTTTTATTTTTTATTAAGGAGTTGAGTTATTGTACAATCATAAATGCATATAAAGTAACAATATAATATGCATATGCTCTTCACCCAGAATTACCCCAGCATTGCCCACACTCCAGTCTCTTGTTTCTACTATATTTTGCCCCTACAAGTAATATAAATTCTTAAATTGTGAATTTTCCAGAATTAAATGAATGCATAAGTGTTATTTGGATTCTCAGGCGGGTAAAGAGTATTCTACATTGTTGACTATCTCACTAGATCCTTCCCTATTCTCCCTCCCTCTTCCCTCCTCCCTTCTATCCCCCTCCCACCACATATCTATGGTTGCCCTAGATTATGTGTTGCTACGTCTTTGTTGGGTCTAATACACGAGGTTGACTACCTTTCATCCAAGCCTGGGTTTAGCTCCAGCCTCCACAAATGAGTGAAAGCATTTGACCCTTGACTCTCTGGGTTTGGCTAACTTCGCTCAGCATGATTTCTTCCATTGCCATCCATTTACCTTCAAAGGCTGCAATATTGTTGTTTCTAATTGCTGGGTAGAATTCATATATATGTGTGTATATATATATATACACACATATATATGAATTCAACTTTAGGATCCATACATCCAGTGAGAGGCATCTGGCTTGGTTCCCTAATTTAGCCATTGTAAGTTAATCTGCTATGAACATAGATTTTGCTGTTTTGCTGTAATGTGCTGATCCTAACTCTGCTGGGAAAACACCCAGAAGAGGGATAGCTGGATTGTATGGTGGATTCATCCTTAATTTTTTGAGGATTCTCTGCACTGCTTTCCAGAGCAGCTGAACCAATCTGCAGTTCCATCAACAATATGCTAGTGTTCCTATCTCTCCACAACCCCTCTAGCATGTTATTGTTTATATTCTTCATTGTTTTAGCAGTTAACTTTAAGGGGTTTGGCTGATGACTGGATGGCAGTTTCTATTTTGTTTTTCAGCCCTCCCCAAACACAAACCCCATTACAGTTCCCTTATAACATCACCAGTATCCAACAGTAAATAAGTGAAAAGATAATTATTGTTGGATAGTGTACTTATAGGTTCTAAACACAAATAAGGCCTGGCTCCAACAAAAAGATGAAAACTATGTTAAATTGACTTAGGCCACATTTTGAATTTATAATAACCTCTAGATTAACTATCTGAGATTTTGAAGTAAATAATATAGCTCTTGCTAGGGATCTCCAAAATTCTGTTTATCCTTCCTTCCTTCCTTTCTTCCTTCTTCAATCCCTCCCCTCCTTCCTTCCTTTTTTGCCAGTGATTTTGGCAGAGGTTGTTATTCTTGCTTTTGCCACATTTCTCTCTTGTGTTTCAAGCTCTGCATTTTTAAATGCATACAAGCACAAAGCATAATCATCTTAATGAGCTAGGCTTTTACAAATTTGTGAATACCTCTTTCTAGGTGCATTTTCTGTGAAATCCAGATTTATGATACCTCTGCTCTTGAGTGTTAAGAATAAATAGTCAAATCTGCTAGTCTCTTTCTACTCTTATTTGCAGAGGAGTGAGGGAAAAAATCAAATACCTGTACTAATTGATATAGCTAAGGATTTTGGGGCCTTAACCTCTGTTGAGTGCTTAGCATTGCTTAGCAAACTCTTTCATTCTCAAGAGTGGCTGTTCCAAACTTGCCATGTGCTTAATCTCCCATCTTCTTCTGCAAGACCTTCCTTCTGTTGTACTTGCTTTTCAGAGAAAATGGATCAACTGGGTGGGAATTTCTTCCACATTCTTTCTTTTTGTTTCTGAATTTCACTCTGACTTCTGACTGTGCTCACCCATCTCTACTGCCTGCCTCTCACTTTGCACAGGGAAGGTTTTCTTTTTCACAGCCGAAGTTAGTAACATCCCATCCTTTTCACTGGGTTCCTGGCTTCTGATCCATTAATCCTTTTTTAAATCTAGAGCTTCTATCTCTCTGTTTTCCTCTGGTTCCTTCCCTTCAGTTACCATATGTGAGTCTTCTAGCCCTAAAATGATAAAAAAAAGCCATTGAATCAAGAAGTATTCAACCAAATATACAAACAAAACTTTCCCATCAGTTCTTTACTCCCAAATAGCTACCAGTCAGTTTCCCTCTGTTCTTTAAAGGGCAGATTTCTTGAAAGAAGGGTCCATAACTATTGGCATTACCTCATCAACTTCCATTTACATCTTAACTCCTCAGTGGTTTGTAGTTTCACATGTCACACTATGGAAACTACCTCGTAAATTATAAGTCTAATGGCATACTTCCAATTTTAATCTTATTTGATATCTCAGTTGCATCTAAAACAGTTGACTACTCATACGATAATCAGATTGTGTTGTTGTTGGACTGGGATGGCACCCAGGGACATGTGCATGCTAGGCAAGCATGCCACCACTGAGCTTTTTATCCCAATCCTTTATACTTTATTTTGAGGCAGGGTCTAACTAAGTTTCCCAGGTAGGCCTGCCTCAAACTTGAAATCCTCCTGCATCAGTTAGGCACTTGCCATTGCTCTGGGATAGGAAGATTTTTACTGGGTTCATTATTGCCTGAGGGTTCTCTTTTTTCCTTCCTTTTTCCCCCTTGATTTATTTTTTTTAAAGAAGAAGGACAGTGTGAGAGAGAGAGAGAGAAAGAGAGAGAGAGACAGAGAGAATCAATTTTTATTTAGTTTTTCACATGGTTTTCGTTGCTCTGACAGTTAGTTGTGTACATGGTTGCTGGGGTTTGAACTCGTGTACTCGTGAATGCCAGGCAAGCGCCATTACCATCGAGCCACCGTTCCAGTCCCCTTCCCTTGCTTTTTAAAAAAAATTTTTAAAATTTGTTCCTACATAGAATTGTTGTTACATATTGACAAAGTAAGTTAAGGCTGATCCTAGTCTAGGATCTTCCCCCTTTGACCACTGCCTGCTCCATGTCCACTCTGCTTTATAGATAGGAATAAGCATATACATGTATATTAATTTTTGAATTTTCTGATCCCCTCTGCCTGTTTGTGTATAGTTGGGCTTCTCATGGGAATCTAGGGTTCCCAGTTGTATTGATAATCCCCCCTAATCCCTCTTTCCCCTCCCTGCCCATCTTCCTTCTCCCTCCAGCTTCATAGTTATGGTTTCCCCTGCTTATGTGAAAATTCACTTATGTTGAGTTTATTTTTGAGCTTAGCTAACTTTCGATCTGTCTTATATTTTGCTCTAGCTTCCACATATGAGAGAAAACATTTTAAGTCTCTGAGTTTGGTATATTTCACTCAGCATATATATATTTTTTAATCTCCAATCCATTTGGCTGCAAATGCCATGAAGCCATTTTCTCTAATAGCAGAGTAGAACTCCATTGTATATATATATACCACAGGTTTTGAATTGACTTGTCCAGTGGGGTGGGGGGGCATATGGTTAGTTCCATAGTTTAGCTATTATAAATTGAGCTGCTATACACATTGATGTAGCTGTGTTTCTGTAGTATGCTGATTCTAGCTCTTTTGGGAAAATAACCAGGAGTGGGATAACTGGGTCATAAGGTGGTTCCAACCCCTTTTTTTTGAGGAGTCTCCACATTGCTTTCCAGAGTGGCTGTACAAGCTTACAGTCCCATCAATAGAGTGATAGTGTTCTTTTCTTCCCACACCCCCTCTAGCATCTGTTAATTGTTCATATTGTTCATTTTTGCCACTCTGACAGGAGTGAGATGGAATCTCAGTGAAGTTTTGATTTGTGTTTCTCTGATTGCTAGTGATATAGAACATTTTCTCATATGTTTATGGGCTTTTTGGACTTCCTCCATTGAGAAGTTTCTATTTAGTTTCCTAGTCTATTTATTGATTGGATTATTTGTGATTTTGGTGTTATGCCTAGCAGATCCCAAAAGCTCAATCAGAATACTTCTAGAGCTTATAAATGAATTTAGCAAATTGGCAGGTTATAAGATCATCATTCATAAATCAATAACTTTCCTATACTCCAGCAGCAATTAAGCTGAAGAAGAAATCAAGAAATCTGTCACATTCATAATAATATCAAAAAGAATAAAATACTTGGGCATCAATCTAAAAAAGGATATAAAGGATCTCTACAATGAAAACTATCGAATATTAAAAAAAGAAATTGTAGAAGACCTGAGTAGATGGGAAAACATATCATATTTTTGGTTAGGCAGAATCAATATAATTAAAATGGCCATTCTGCCGAAAGTCCTGTATGCATGCAGTGCAATCCCCATCACGACACCAATGACATTCTGCATGGATATAGAAAAAGCAATTCTCAAATTCATTTGGAATAACAGGAGACCCAGAATAGCCAAAACATTACTAAGCAAGAAGGAGGAAGCAGGAGAGGTGTCACAATACCTGACCTGAAATTATACTACAGGACTATAGGAACAAAAACAGTGTGGTATTGCTATCAAAACAGACATGAAGACCAATGAAACAGATTAGAAGACACTGAGACAAACTCACAAATCTTTAATCATCTGATATTTGACAAAAAGGGAAAAATATAGTGTGGAGGAAAGACAACCTGTTCAACAAATGGTGTTGGATGAACTGAACAGCCATATGCAAACAACTGAAATTAGTTCCTTATCTCTTACCTTCACAAAAATCAAATCGAAATGGGTCAAAGAGTTAGAAATCAAACCAGCAACTATACAATTGCTAGAAGAAAATATAGGATGAACACTCCACTACACTGGTGTAGACACTGCCTTCCTTAACAAGACTCCCATAGTACAAGAGTTAAAGTCAAGAATCAACGAGTGGGATGCTATTAAACTGAAAAGCTTCTGCACAGCTAAAGAATTAGTCAAGAGTGTCAAGAAGGAACCTACAGAATGGGAGAAAATCTTTGCCTGCTGCATCTTCAACAGAGGGCTAATATCCAGAATATACAAAGAACTAAAAAAACTGAACACCAAAACCACAAATATCCCCCTGCTTTTGAAAATGATTCCTTTTTTTGTGTGTGTGTGTATTTTCTTTTCGGGTTAAAGCCTGCTTCATCCACTCAGTCTTCTAAATTGGAAACTCAAGAGTCATCCTTAGTACCTTCCTCATCATCTTTTTATGCTTCTTCCTTGAGTAACAGTTTGTTAAAAGAATATTTGTTCTACTTCTGTATATAACCTCTTTTTCATCTCTGCTGTCAATGTGTGATCTTAGGGCATTCCAATGATTTTAGTCTTGTCGTGTTGTCTCCTGGTATCATTTCCTACACTATCATTGCATTAGTTATCTACTGCCATGTAATAAATTAGTTCCCAGGCATGGAAGCTTAAAACAACAAACATTTATGGTGTTACTAATTCAGCCACCTGGGAAGAGCTCAGCTGAGTTGTTCTGACTCAGCGTCTCTCTTGAGGCTGTACTGTAGTCAATTTGGTGGCCAAAGCTATCTATGGTCATTCAAAGGTTATACTGGAACTAGAAAATCTGCTTCCAAGCTCACTCAACATGTCGTCTGGACCTCTTAGTTTCTTACTGCATGAACCCCACCATAGGATGCCTGCATGTTCTCACAACATGGCAGCTTGCTTCCCCTAAAGGAGTAGTAAGTGCTCAATACATTATCATTAGCATACGTGTGATTACTAGATAGCATCATCAGGAACATGGTATGTATCTCATATTTCATATATCAGGGAAGTTTTACAGGTTTTATGTATTTATTAGCTATTTATAGATCTTATATATCTCTTTTCTCTTATTACTCCAAATGGTGATCACCTCCATCATATTTTTTGTTTTTTTCACATTTTTTATTTTTAAAAATTTTCATATCTTTTTTTCTTAATAGGTGATTTATAGTTGTAAATATTGATAGGTTTTGTTGTTGCATATTTGTGCATATACATGATATAACAGTATAATTTGACCAGTATCATTCCCAGCATTTCCCCCTCTCTCTCTGTCTCCTGCCCCTTGGTCCCTTTCCTTTACTGATCTCCCTTTGATTTTTAGGATATCCACCCAAACCTTTGTTTTCCTTTTTCCTTTCTAGCTTCAGCATATGAGAGAAAACCTGCAACTTTTAACTTCAAGTTTGATTTATTTCACTTGACATGATAGTGTCTATTTCTATCCATTTTCCTGCAAATTACATAATTTCATTTTTCTTTATGGCTGAATAAAACTCCATTGTGTATATATACCACATTTTCTTTATTCATTCATCCATTGATAGACACCTACGCTGGTTCCATAGTTTTGCTATTGTGAATTGTGCTGCTATAAACATGAGTATTCATGTATCATTGTAGTATGATGGTTTTAATTATTCAGGGTAAATAACCAAGAAGTGGTACATGATAGAGGAGCCTCCATACTGACTTCTGTAGTGGTTGCACTAATTTACAGTCCCACCAACAATGTTTGTTTTTCTTCCACATTCTCTTGAGCATTCATTATTTGTATTTTTTGATGACTGCCATTCTGACTGGTATGAGATGAAAGCTTAGTGTAATTTTGATTTGCATTTCCCTAATTGCTAATGATGTTGAATATTTTTTCATGTATTCATTGGTCATTTGTATTTCTTCTTTTGAGAAGTGTCTGTTTAGTTCATTTGCCTATTTATTAGTTTTTTTGGGCTCTTTATATATTTTAGATATTAATCCTTTGTTAGAAGAGAGGCTATACTCCATATATTATTAATGGCTTATTAATGATCTAGAAAATGCTATTGATATTTTTGTATATTTATTATATGTTTTATAGTTTGGCTCTTAAATAAATTATTTTATTCATTCTAATTATCTTTAGTGTTTGATTTGGGTCGTGTTATTTTATGAATTCATCGCTAGAAAATTATGTTAATTTTTACATCGTTTTCAGTAATTATTCTGAGAACTATACACTTTATGTTAAAAATCATTGAATGCATTCCAACATCATATAAATGGTCATAGATTTTTATTTCTTGACAAACTTATTTAATGTTTTAAAAATTAATAAATTTAAATACTAAATCAGTCTTTTCTATTTGGGTCATCACTTCTTGTTTTTGGAGGACTATTCTTTTAATTTAGTGCCAGATTTGAATGGCAAAATTTATTCAGAATTTTTGTATCTATAAAGTAAGATTAGTGGTGTGTGTATGTGCATGTATATCTGTGTGCATGTGTGCATGTATAGGAATGCATGTTATTGGCGTTAGGAGTAGAGGTGGAAGTGGGGGTGTGTATGTGCATGTGTCTGCTTTGTCATTTATGTTACCTTTGTTAACTAATCAATGGAGGTGGTTTCTCATTTATTTCTGTTCTTAGTTTCTATCACACAAGGATTATCTGTTCTCTAAAAATTGGAAAGATTTCAGTGGAAAAACCATCTGGTTTAAATAATTTCTTGGAGGAAGCCTCTGACGGCTTCTTTTATATATACTATTCTACATCAGTTGACTAGTTATTCTGGAGTCACTTTTGGCAGTGCATCCATATTCTCAGATTTTAAAGTATCTATTTACCAATATTTAAAATTTTAGTAACAAAATCTCTTTATAGTATTTTTAATAGTAATTCTACTTATTGTTTGTACATTTTGTTCATGTTTCTCTCTACTCTTAAAAAAATCTGGAATTTTTTTTATTCGTTAAAGATAGTCTTTTTTTATTCATTAAATATGGTCTTATATTTAGGAGGGAATCATTATCAAACAATCAAGAACAAATGTATAATGACAGAGCAAGCCAAGGCTGATGTCATTCCATGGTTCCTCCCCTTGTGTTCCCCATGGTTCCATGTTTCCCCCTACTTAAAACCCTGTGTTAGACTTCTCATGGAAGTTAAAATTTCCCCTCTGAGTTGATTCCTCCACACTCCCTCCCTCCGGTCTCCTCCATATCAATATCTTCCTATTCCCTACCCCTCCCTTGCTGCTCCCCTCCCTATGTCCCTCAGCATCCTAGGCAAGGTTCCCCCTTTTTGGGTAAAAATTCGTACACGTCGAGGTTATTATTAGCTTAGCCATCTATGATACTGTTTCCGATTGTATTCTAGCTTCCACAGATGAGAGAAAACATTCGGCCTTTGAGTCTCTGAGTTTGGTATATTTCACGTATCATAATTTTTTCCATCTCTATCCATTTGGCTGCAAATGCCATAACATCGTTTTCTCTATTAACTGAGTAGAATTCCATTATATATATGTACCAAAGTTTTTTAATTTACTGGTCAAGTGAGGGGCATCTGGGTTGGTTCCATAATCTAGCTATAGTAAATTGAGTTGCTATGAACATTGATGAAGCTGAATCTCTATAATATGCCAATTCTAGCTCTTTTGGGAAAATACCTAGGAGTGGGATAGCTAGGTCATAAGGTGGTTCCAGCCCTAATTTTTTGAGGAGTCTCCACGCTGCTTTCCAGAGTAGCTGTACCAGTTTGCAGTCCCACCAGCAATGCGACAGTGTTCCTCTTTTCCCACAGCCCTTCCAGCATCTGTCATTGTTCACATTCTTCATTTTTGCCACTCTGACAGGAGTGAGGTGGAATCTCAGTAAAGTTTTGATTTGCATTTCTCTGATTGCTAGTGATGTAGAGCATTTTCTCATATGTTTATGGGCTTTTTGTACCTCCTCCATTGAGAAATTTCTTTTTAGTTCTGTAGCCCATTTATTGAGTGGATTATTTGTAATTTTGGTGTTTAGTTTTTTTAATTTCTTTGTATATTCTGGATATTAGCCCTCTGTCCGAGGTGTAGCAAGCAAAGATTTTCTCCCATTCTGTAGGTTCTCTCTTGACACTCTTGACTTAAATCTTTAGCTGTGCAAAAGCTTTTTAGTTTAATTGCATTCCATTCATTTATTCTTGACTTTAATGCTTGCACCATGGGAGTCTTGTCAAGGAAGGTGTCACCGACATCTATGCCATGTAGGGTTAATCCTACTTCTTTTTCTAGTAAATTTAAAGTTGCTGGTTTAATATCCAGATGTTTGAACCATTTTGATTTAATTTTTGTGTAGGGAGAAAGGTAAGGATCCAGCTTCAGTTGTCTACACATGGCTGTCCAATTTGTCCAACACCATTTGTTGAACAGGCTCTTTCTTCCACACTATGTTTTTGCCCCCTTTTTCAAATATCAAATAGTTAAAGATATGGGGGTTTGTCTCAGAATCTTCTATTCTATTCCATTGGTCTTCAGTTCTGATTTGATACCAATACCATGCTGTTTTTGTTACTATGGCCCTATAGTATAATTTCAGGTCAGGAATTGATATACCACCTGCTTCCTCCTCCTTGCTGAGCAATGTTTTGTCTATTCTGGATCTTCTGTTATTCTCAAATACAGATTTGAGAATTGCTTTTTTCTATATCCATGAAAAATGACATTGGTTTCTTGATGGGGATTGCATTAAATCTCTATAGGGCTATGGGTAGAATGGCCATTTTGATTATATTGATTCTGCCTAACAAAGAACATGGAATGTTTTTCCATCTACTCAGATCTTCTGCAATTTCTTTTTTTAAAGTTCGATAGTTTTTGTTGTAGAGGTCCTTAATATCCTTTGTAAGATTGATTCCCATGTATTTTATTTTTTTGAGGAATTTGTGAATGGGACATATTTCCTGATATCTTCTTCATCAGACTTGTTGCTGGAGTATAGGAAAGCTAAGGATTTATTGGTGTTGATCTTATAGCCAACCACTTTGCTGAAATCCTTTATAAGCTCTAGAAGTCTTCTGGTTGAGCTTATTGGGTCTTCTAGGTATGGGATCATGTCATCAGCAAATAGAGACAACTTGACTTCCTCTTTTCTTATTCAAATTCCTTTGATTTTCTTCTCTTGTCTGATAGCTCTCACAAGGGTTTCAAGGACTATATTCAATAGTGGTGAAAGTGGACAACCTTGTTTTGTTCCTGAATTCAGTGGAAATGCTTTCAGTCTTTCTCCATTGAGCATAATGTTGGCTATGGGTCTGTCATTAATTGCTCTTACTAAATTAAAGTATCTTCCCTTGATCCCTATCTTTTCCAGAGTTTTGGGCATAAAAGAGTATTGAATTTTATCAAAGGTTTTTCTGTATCAATTGAGATGATTATGTGATTTTTATTTTTACTTTTGTTTAAGTGGTGAATTACATTTATTGATTTGCGTATGTTGAACCAGTCCTGTTTTCCTGGAATGAAGCCCACTTGATCATGATATATTTTCTTTTTAATGTACTTTTGGATCTGATTAGCTAGAATTTTATTAAGGATTTTTGCATCTATGTTCTCTGTAGTTTCTTTACTTGATGTGTCTTCGTTGGATTTTGGTATTAGTATTATATTTGCTTCATAAATAGTGTTTGGGGGTGCTCCAACCCTTTCAATTTCATGGAAAAATCTTGTAGAGGATCGGTGTTAATTCTTCTGTAAAAATTTGGTAGAATTCTGCTATGAATCCATCAGGTCCTGGGCTTTTCTTTTTTGGAAGGCCTTTGATTGCTGCTTCAATTTCACTACCTGAAAAAGGGTATTTTATATTTTCAATGTCCTCCAGTGTTAATATAGGAATGTCTTATGTGGCCAATTATCTGTTCATATCTTCCAGATTATCAAACTTGGCAGAGTATATTTTTTCAAAATAAGTTCTGATAATCTTCTGGATTTTGGTTGAGTCTGTAGTGATATCTCTGTTTTTGTATTTGATTTTGATGATTTGCTTCACTTTATTCTTCCTTTTGGTGAGGTTGGCAAGGGATCTGTCGATCTTATTTATTTTTTCAAAGAACCAACTCTTTGTTTTGTTGATAATTTGTATTTTTGTTGTTAATTTCATTGATTTCAGCTTTGATTTTTGTTATTTCCTGTCTTCTATTAGCTTTGGGATTGGATTGTTCTTCTTTTGGCAGGAGTTTGAGTTGGAGCATAAGACTATTTGTTTGGCCTCTTTTCTGATTTTTGATGAATGCACTCAGTGCTATAAATTCACCTCTTAAGAATGCTTTCATACTATTCTAGAGATTTCAATATGTTGTTTCATCATTCTCATTTATTTCCAAGATTTTCTTGATTTCTGATCTCATTACCTCTTTTATTTATTCTCCATTTAAGAGGGTATTATTCAATTTCCAAGTATTTGAATAGTTTCTGTTGTTTTTCTTGTTGTTGATTGCTAAGATCATAGCATTGTAGTCAGGCAGAATACATGGGACTATATCAACTTTTTTATATTTGTTAAGGTTAGCTCTGTAGACTAAGATGTGGTCTGTTTTACAGAAGGTTCCATGAGCTGCTGAAAAGGTAAATTCAGTCAATTTAGAATGGAATATTCTGTAGATGTCTGTTAAGTCCAACTGATTAATAGAGTTGTTCAGATTGGAGATATCTTTGTTGATTTTTTGTTTTGATGATCTGTCTAATGTTGATAATGGTGTATTGAAGTCCCCCAGTATTATTGTGTTGAGATCAATGAGGAGTTTAATGTTATTGAGTATTTTTTCCATATATTTGGGGGGTTGTAATTGTGGGCATATTTGTTAAATATCATTATGTCTTCTTGATGAATTATCCCTTTTAGTATGATATAGTGTCCATCTTTGTCCCTTCTGACTAGTTTTTGTATTGAAATTAACTTTATCAGATATTAGGATCGCAATGCCAGCTTGCTTTTTTGGGCCACAGGCCTGGTAGACATTTTGTCAACCTTTCACCTTCAGTCTTTGTGTATTTTTGAGTGTGAGGTGTGTCTCCTATAGACAAATTATTATTGGGTTTTGTTTTTGGATCCAGTAAGCCAATCTGTGTCTTTTGATTGGGGCATTGAGACCATTCACATCCAGAGTTAGTTAGAATAGATATGGGAATCTGAGTCTCAGACTTTGTGACTATTGCTGCTTTGTGCATCTTGGGTATATTTTGGTATGTATTGTGGTTATAGACAATCTCTTGTTTAAGGGGTTAAGAAATTATTAGCATGCTCTTTTGAATGACAAATGTCCTTGAGAATAATCTGTAATGCAGTGTTTGTGTTCATGTATCTTGCTAACTTGAATTTATAAGTATTTAATTTCTCTGTCACATTTAAAACTGAGTTTTGCAGGGTATATTATCTTTGGCTAAAAATTGTTTTCTTTCAAGGTTTGAAAAATACTGTTCCAAGCTCTTCTGGCCTTCATTGTCTGATCTAAAAAATTCATAGTAATCCTAATTGGTATGCCTCTGATTGTGATTTGGGGATTTTCCCTAGCTGCTTTTAGAATTCTCTAATTTCTCTGTTATTCATTTTATATATGATATTTCTTGGTGAATTTCTCATTTGGTTAGGTCTGTTTGGTTATAGCATCTTGGATTTGGTATTCTGGGTCAGTTCTGATATGAGGAAAATTCTCTTGGCAATTTCACTTAGAAGGTTCTTAGTGCCCCTTATTTGTTGTTTGATATTTTCTGAAATTCCAAATACTCTCAGGTTATTTCTTCTCATCTCATCAAATATTATTTGGAAGTTCTGGTAATGTACAAAAAGTTTCTTTTCTTGTCTGTCCTCCTTGAAATTGACATTGCTTAAGCCTGTCTTCATTATCCAATGTATGTTCTTCAAGAGCTGAGGTTCTATTCTTTGTTGAGATTACTCTGGTATTAGTATCTTCCAATGAACGTTTGATTTGGTTTACAGTATTTTTCAATTATGAGAACTCTGTTACATCTCTTTTCAGGGTATCTAACTCTTTATAAATATGTTCTTTCATCTCCTGGAATTGTTCACTTATTTCTTTATATAAGTTGTCTCTCATCACTTGAAATTGGTCCCTGAACTCTTTCCTTAATTCTTCTTTCAACTCTTTGATTGAATTACTAATCATAATGTTGTTATATTTTTCTAGGTTTTCATCTAGGATCCTGACCATGGACTCCTTGGATGGAGAGCTGTGAGGTTGAGGAGGAGAGTTATTTCCCCTTTTCCTCATTTCCAGATTCAGGGTGTGTGGCTTGAAGACTGACAGTGGAGGGGTTATTGGAGCTTCTTATGTCTTTACTTAGTTGGGATGGGGTGCTATTTGGATAGCACAGATCAAGTTGCCAGTCCAATCAGTGAAGAATTGTGAACGTTTAGATGCATATACCAGACAGCTTCAATTGAAACAGTTATAATGGTGATTAGTACCTATAGGAGCAGTTTTCTTCCATGAGAGCTCACACAATATATAGGTAGGTGTGGCTGCTCCAGGCAGGGAACCTACCCTGGTTGGTCTTGAGCAGGGCTGCTCCAGACAGGGGTCCTAACAGTGGTGTCCTGAGCACCTTCTGGTGGGACTCAAACAGGCCCCAACCAGAACATGGGGTGTCAGGTAGTCAGGGCTGCACCAGGGAGGGAACCTCCCCTGGTTGGTCCTGAGAAGGGATGCTCCAGACAGGGGACCTACCAGTGGAGTCTTCAGCACCTTCTGGTGGGACTCAAACAGGCCCCAACAGGAAAGCAGGGTGTAGGTAGGCGGGGCTTTTCCAGGCGGGGAACCTACCCTGCTTGGTCCTGAGCAGGGCTGCTCCAGATGGGCAACAAAGAAGATTTTAGAACTGTTCTCTGTAGTGTGGGAAAGCTTGGGATCAAGGTTGCTTGACCTAGCTTCTGATAACAAACCCAAACTAAGCTACTGTTAGGTTGATTCCAGGCAGCTGGGTGAGGCATCAGGCAGCCTACACACACGTGAAAGGAAGGCTGTTAAAGCTAGTCTTACAATTAGGAGGGAATCATTGTCATGCAATCAAGAACAAATGTATAATGACAGAGCAACCCAAGGCTGATGCCATTCCATGGTTTCTGCCCTTGGGTTCCCCATGATTCCATGTTTCCACCTACTTAATCCCCGTGTTAAATGGAAGTCGAAGGTTCTCCACTGAGTTGATTCCCCCATACTCCCTCCCTCCAGCCTCCTTGATATACTTTCTATTCCCTCCCTTCTACCCTTCCTTCAACCCCCAGCATCATAGGCAAGGTTCCCCCTGCTCATGTAGAAATTCATACATGCTGAGGTTATTATTAGCTTAGCCATCTATCATACTGTTTCTGATTGTATTCTAGTTTCCACAAATGAGAGAAAACATTTAGCCCTTGAGTCTCTAAGTTTGGGATATTTCACCTAACATAATTTTTTCTGTCTTCATCCATTTGGCTGAAAATGCCATAATAATGTTTTCTCTAACAGCTGAATAGAATTCCATTGTATATATGTACCAAAGATTTTGAATCCACTGGTCAAGTGAGGGGCATCTGTCTTGGGGTTTTTAGCCTCTCGTGTTCCCCCTGACCCTCAGGGGAGAAGGAGAGAAGCACGCCCCAACCAAGGCAGCCAAGAGAGGCAAGGGTCAGCTGATCACCTGTTCCCAGCCCTCCCTAAGGAGGACAATCAGACCCGCGTCAGGGAGACCATCGCTGCAGGAACTCGTTTATTGAGGAAGTGTGTGCGGTTATGAAGAGTATGGGGACCAATGAAAGGAAAGGTCAGCAAGGGGCAGAGAGCCCATGCAGGTGGCAGTTATTTAACCTATCCCATCAGGTGGTCCAAAGAGGCGTCACGACCTCAAGGTGATGCCCCTGAGTAGGGTGTTGGGAGCCATTTTGGTCCTCAGGAGGCGGGTTTCAGCAAATGAGTTCCTCTTTCTAATGTAGCACTCTCAATGCATTGCATGTTGAAGCCCAGCACATCTGGGTTGATTCCATAGTTTAGATATAGTAAATTGAGCTGCTATAAACATTGATGAAGCTTTATCTCTATAATATGCCAATTCTAGCTCTTTTTGGAAAAAAACCAGGAGTGGGAAAGCTGGAAGTTTTAAGTTAGCTTTTTATTTTATTTTAGCCCAACTTTATATTTACAGAAATAGTACAAAGATATTATATAGATACCTGATATATTCACACCTACTGCTCCTATTATGAACATGTTGCATCATTGTGGTATGTTTGTTACAACTAGTGAACCAGTATTAATATATATATTTTTTTTAAAGAGAGAGAGGGACAGAGAGAGAGAGAGAGAGAGAGAGAAAGAATCAATTTTATTTAGTTTTTCATGTGGATTTTGTTGCTCTGACATTTCGTTGTGTACGTTGTATGGGGTTTGAACCTGCATACCTGCAAATGTCAGGCAAACACTGTAATTGCTGAGCCACCACTCCAGCCCAGTATTAATACATTATTATTAACTAAAGTACAACTTTATTCAGGTTTCCTTTATTTTTACCTAAAATTCTTTTTTTTTTTGTTCTAGGATCCCATTCAGGATCCCATATTACATTTAGTTCTACTGCTTCCTTAGTCTAATCTTGGCTTTGATATGTCTCAAGCTTTGTTTTTAATGACTTTTAACAGTTTTGAGGAGTTACTGGCCAGGTATTTTGTAGAATATTCAGCAGTTGGGATTTAGTTCATGATTTTATTATGATTAGACTGAGATTATATGGTCTTAGGGGGATGACCATGGAGTTGTGTATCATTTTCATTACATTACATCATGCTATTAACATCACAGTTGATATTAACTTCAATCACCAGGCTGAGGAAATGTTTTTCAGATTTTTTCACTATAAAGTTACTCTAGTTTCCTCTCTTTTTCTCAGTGCACGTTTTGGAAGGAAGTTATTATGTGTAGCTGCCACTTAAGGAGTGGGGAGTTATGCTTCACTTTTTTGAAGGTAGAATATTTACATAAATTATTTTGAATTTTCTGCATGGGAGATTTACCTATTATCGAAATTTTTTTCAATCAGTAATTTATATCAATGTAAATTTATGCATATTTATTTTGTAGTTTGGCTTAGTATTCCACACTGCTTTACTTTTTTGCTCAGATTTTTTCATCTTTGACTATTGGGAGCTCTTTGAGTTGACCGTTGTGTCCCTTGACACAATTCCATTATTGTGGGTTCAGTTTCATTGCTGTTGTTGAGCACTTCCTCGCTTTCTGGCACTGCACGATGCTCCAGACTCACTTACTGTATTTGTTACTGTAGTCCTAGAATCAGCCATTTCTCCAAGGAGCCTGATTCCTTTTTTTTTTTTTTTTTTAAAGAGAGAGGGACAGTGAGAGAGAGAGAGAGAATCAATTTTATTTAGTTTTTCATGTGGCGTTTTTTGTGTTGCTCTGACATTTCATTGTGTACGTGGTGCTGGGATTTGAACCCATGTCCTTGAGCATGCCAGGCAAGCACTATAGCTGCTGAGCCACTGCTCTAGCCCCAGCCCTGATTCCTTTTATCGGAGACTGATATTACAAACCAAGATCTGAATGCCAGGTGTGACAGCTGATTAGATGCCCTCTAATAAAGGAAAAGCATATGTCTATACTAATGTATTATACCCATATCTATGTTATATCTCTGTGTAACCATCTGTATGGTTTATAAGCTAAACCTGAGTTCGTATGGATGCCTCTGGCTCTACTCCATTGCTGCATGGATCATTCTAACCTTCTCCCTCTTGCTTAACTGAAACATTTCTCTCCAACAGAGAGAAGCCTGGTTATCACCATCTGCCACCTTTTAACCTAAATTTTCAATCCCACTATCCATGTATAATGATATCAGAATTGCTAACTGACCCACATGGGAAAAAACTTAGTCAACTGGAAAGTAGTGCCTATATTCAGTTTTTGTTGTCTTTAGTCTTGCAGACTCCATTAATTTTCAGTTACTTAGATGAGCACCTTTTTCATCCATTCCCTTTAGTGAAAAGCTGATTCTTAGTTTGTTATACAGTTAGATTATTTTGTTACATTTTATATTCCATTCTGGGATTCTTCAACCACTGAAATGATATTTTTTGAAAATTTTCATATATTATGTTCCATTTTTTATACTGTGCAGAATAATTTTATAACCCTGAAAACCACCACTGATCTTTTACTGTCTTTATAGTTTTGGCTTTTCAATTAATGTTGTATAATTAGAATTGTTGTTTCACTTATCAGTATGCAATTAAGATTCATGGGGCTTGAGTGGTGGTTCAAGGGTTGGACCACTTGCCTGGCATGCATAAGGACTTGATTCAAACCCCTGTACCACATGCACAATGAAGTGTCAGAGAAACAAAGACCAGATGAAAAAAATAAATAAATTGATTCTCTCTTTTTTTCTTCTTCTTTCCCTTTCTTTAAAAAAAAAAACAGATTCAATCATATTATTTTATGATTTGATTACTGACTTTCTGATCACAGAATAATATTTCATTCTACAGAAATTTCACTATTTGTTTATCCCTTCACCAATTTTTTTTTAAAGAGAGGGACAGTGAAAGAGAAGGAGAGAAAGAGGGAATCAATTTTATTTAGTTTTTCATGTGGCTTTCATTGCTCCAACACATTGTTTTGTAGGTTGTGCTGGGGTTCAAACCCATGTCCTCATGCACACCATAACAGCTGAGCCCCCCTTCATCTATTGAAAGATAATCTTGGTTGCTTCTAGTTTTGTGCAATCATGAATAAGGCTGCAATAAACATTTGTGTGTGAGTTTATGTGTGGATACACATTTTCAACTTATTTGGGCAAGTATCTAGGAACATGATTGCTTGATTACATTATAAGACTTTTTATCTTGAGATGAAAATGCCTAACTTGTCTTCCAAAGTGGCTGTGCCATTTGCATTCCCACAGGTAATGTGGGAATTGTCTGAAATTTGTCCAGTAATTGGTATTATCGGTTTTTGGAGTTGAACTATTCCAATAAGTATGTATGGTATGTCATTGTTGTTTTAATCTGCATTTTTCTAATGACAAATGGTAAACATCTTTTCAGATGCTTATTTGCCTCTCTATGTATTTTCTTTAGATATCTGTTGCCCACTTTTTAATATTGGATTGCTTTTTTAATTGTGGACTCTTAAGAGTTCTTTGTATATTTTGGATATAATCTTTTATCAGATAGTATTTTGTAAATATTTTCACCCAGTGTATGGCTTGCCTTTCCATTTTCTTAACAGTGATTTTTTACATAAAAATTTCTAAATTTTATGCAGAATTTTTCAGTGTTTAGTTGCATGGATAACATTTGAATGAGGCTTATTTTCAGAGATAAGTGGTGGATTCTGAAATATCTTTAAGAATTGCCCTCTTTTCTGAAACAAAAAACATTTCTGTGACACAATGTGTCAGATTCTATCTGACAGAGATGAACTTAAAAAAAACTATATATAGATTAGCACTTTCTTGAAAATATAAAATGTATATATTAGCTAATAGGAGAACACAAAGATAAATTACATTGAAACTAACATATCTTTATGGGGATTAGTCCAAGAGTCTCCCAAGTTTTCTCTTTGTATTTTGATGACTGACCAACTACTTATAATCTTCACCTTTGGGATCTAAAATAAAAAATAAAAGCACAATTACAGTTACTGGTACACATATTCTCTTTATTATGAACATTGGGAATTGAATATATTATCTTTGGGGTGTTAGGTCGTATTTTAGTACTTCCTCATACATCCTTTTGGCACTGAAGCGCTAGGGAAATGCCATTTGACTATCTTGACTTACAGTTTTTTTCAGTGGCTTATAGAAAGATAATTATCATCTCTACTTGAAAGTGGTATTGATGATGTTTTAAACATTTTTTATGTATGGGAGGATTTGAGGAATATTGGAGAAAATATATTTTATCTTTTTTAAAAATAATTTCATAGACAATTTTTTACTTTTGTGAATGTTGAGCAAGTGACTTTTTAATCAGTAGATCCTTCTCATAATGAGGATGAGGATAACTTTTTCTCAGTGTTTCATACTCAACTGTCTCCAGAAGATTATGAAGACCAAAAGCGGAATGTCAATAAAGGTATGTTTTAATTCGTGTGATTGTATATATTGTCACAAGGGAATATTAACTGTATATAGAAATATTCATGGATAAATGATTTAATGTAATTTCATTCAGAGGTGAGTAGAAGTAGATGGAATTAAGGATGGCACACAAGTGGTTATGAATTGATCCATGTTGAAGCTAGTTGTTGAAAGTTCATTCTATTACTTTTTCTATTTTTGAATATCTGAACAAATTTTATAGAATAAAGTTAAAAGAAAAAGCAGGCTGCAAGTAAGAGAGTCCTGGGTTGAGAAAAAAATTATGGAAAGGAGCTTAGTCCAGGTAGACAGCTTTTCTTTGGTTTCCAAAAAACATATGCTATAGTTAGGCATTGAGAGGGAGGCTCAAATCCAAAATCCTAGATAAGAGGTGAAGTAACTTCGGTAGAGTCAGGTGCCTACTCCTAGGTCAACCATCTTGTTCAACCCTTCCAGGATTGGGGTCACTGTAGGAAATGGCAGTGTCTACTTTATCATTACCAGACCAAAGGGGAAAAGAGCATATCACTAGTGAGACAGATAATCCAAGGTTTTTTCCCTGCAGTTTATTAAAAGTCTTATGGAAACTTCTAATAGAGTTTCATAATAAAGTTTTATTATATTTTAAGGAAACTGTATTATAAATGAGGAGATAGCTGCATTTGAGTTATTTTGATATTAAATGTATATGAAACTTCAACTAAATTTATCTATCTCATATTTCAACTGAAAAGACTACTTGATTTATGGGAAAAAAGTAATACATTTTATTTCTAAGATCTTGATTTATGGGAAAAAAGTGATACATTTTATATATAAGATCTCCTGAAAAATGTAACTCATATTTTACCTATTGGTAGTTTTAATAGGTGATTTTGTGATTAATACATAAAGCCCTAATTAAAAAGCATAGGTTTATTTATCTAGAAACTTTTATTTTTCTGTTTTGTTGCTTTGGTAATTGAACCCAGGACTTCATTGACTTAGGTACATTCCCAGCCCATTTTATTTTTCATTTTGAAAACGAGTGTCATTAAGTTACCAGGCTGGCCTTGAAGTTTTAAGTCTCCTGCCTCTGCCTCTGGAATAACTAGGATTATAGGAGTGCACCCAGTTAGAAACTTTTAACTTAGAGTAAACTATGTTTTCTACTCCGATTCACTTTTGTTTGAGAAAATTTCAAATTCAGCAGTCTTACTCTTTTCCTAGTTCTTTCAAGCTATTTTCATCAAAATTTATTTCTTAATGGTTAACTTTGTATTGAATCTTTGATAATTAGCTATAAATATACCAATTGACTAGTTTCCTTAATCCTTTATATTGATGTAACCCCTCTCTATTATAAAACAAAGGTAATTTTTGGGTAGACTAGCTTGGATTGAGCTACTGACTGGCATTTTCTTCCTTTTTGGACTTTATTTATTTATTTATTTTTTTCTAAGAGAAAGGGACAGTGAGAGACAGGGAGAGAAAGAGAGGGAGAGAGAAAGAATAAATTTTATTTGGTTTTTCATGTGGCTTTCATTGCTCTGACACTTCATTGTGTATGTGGTGCTGGGATTTGAACCCGAATCCTTGCATGTGCCAGGCAAGCACCATAACTGCTGAGCCACTGCTCCAGCCCAGCCCCTCTTTTTGGACTTTAATGTGGCAATTTGTCCTATTTTGTGGGCTAACCTTTATTTGTCATTTAAGGAGAATTTTGTGGATATTTTTAGAACTTTACTGAAGGATTCACATGATCTTGTTTTAAAAGCTTTAAACATAACACAATGAAAACAAGATATTTAATAAAAGGAATGAGTCCACAGTATTTTTGTGACCATTTTTTGAGCACTCTGGGTCTGAATTTCTCAGAAGTTTACTCAATTCCCTTATCAAAGATTGAGGAAAACTAATAGATATAGGTTCTAGGGGTTTATGCAGATAGAATTGAGAACATAAAGGCCATTTATCTACAGACCTTAAACATCTTGAGCCTGTAATTCCAGTGACTCAAGAGGCTGAGGCAGGAGGATTGGAAATTCAATGTGAGCCTGGGCCACTTACCAAGACCCTGTTTCAGAATAAAAAATAAAAATTATTGGGGATGTAGCTCAGTGGTAGACTGCCTCTGGGTAAATCTCGTACCACCACCATCCCACCATAAAAAGAAAAAAGAAAAAAGAGAAAGCTTGAACAAAAAAATTTATTGTTCTGAAGGAATGATGGCAAATTAATAGAAAAGCTGGGAATGACTCTGTTAGGGAAAGTTTTATTTCATATAAAGACAAAAATAAAATATATATTTCAAAAATCCTTGTAATACCAGAGATTTATTTTTCATATGCATGACTGTGAAATAGTTCTGTTCATATTCTCATCATTCCCAAGGAATCAAAGGCAAGAAGGTTGATACACAATAATAACATAAAACTTCATTGAAACTTAGTAGCACATTTGTGTTTTTGAGAAAAAAGTTTCATATAAGGCTTCTGGATCTTGAATTTAGAAATTAGTTTTTCTATGTGTGCTTTCTTATCTATTTTAATATATGTTTAAAGTGAAATTTTAGTGTAACTTGCAATTTTAATCATAAAACATTTTTCACTTTTTTAATATTAGGTTTTCCCTATGATGTGGAAAGAAATGAGTCATTGGTCAAAGCAGAAAAGAAAACTTTCTCCAATACAGAAAAGATTGAGCTCAGGGGTAAACACAACCATGATTTTATTAAGCGCAACATTGAGGTACGTACTTAGAAATTCGAAGCCAAAATGCATGACTAAATGAGTTGCAAAAATGGTAATAGACTGTTTAGGGTCTTTAGATTTTTTTACCATGTTGAATATGTGCATAATCGAACCAGCACATAACTGAAAGATAAATTTGCTAAATCAATACCTTCACTGTTTTCTGTTACATGCCATTCTATCCTATGTTTTCTCATTAAAAAAACAAAACAAAAAAAACCACTAGCTGCTACTAGCATTTTACTGCCTAGAGAAGTCTGGTTCCTACAATTTGAAAAAGCAGTCGAATAATAGGTTTGGATGATGTTTCCTAGATTTTAAATTGTATATTAGTAAACTTGGTTTTTTAAAGTAATGAGACTGACTGTGTAGCTAGTGCATTTAGAACTTGGAATGGAAAATGCTCCTGGAAGAGCAGCAGGCGTGGGCTGGAGAAGCCAACTGGCCCCCACACTGAGCCTTTTGGTAGCTGGTCACTGTCCTAGATAAATCTTTCTGCTTTAGGGGTTGTTCCTTGGTCTTGCAGGTCCTGTGGGCTGATTTGATTTGTCTTTAATGTGGACTCAGAAATTTCTGTATTAGACCAGGACACTAATTTGTTAATTTAGAATAAGAAATATAAGTGGGGTAGAAGAAGGCAGAGCCCTTGAGCAACTAGTTACTAAAAGGCTGTATTGGTGAATATAAAGTCTTAAAAGGAGAAAGTAAGTAATTCCTACATTTTAGTCTGATGCTTTTTCTACCATTGACATGTCATTTCCGGGCAGACTAGAATCATGAGTCAACCTGTTAGTGCCAGAACTGACCTCTGGGACTCTCAATTTTTCTGTGCTCCATGTTCAAGTGATTTTTCAGAAACCTCATCCATCTTGGTCTGTCTCTTTGTGCTGGCTCATTGTATCTTATTTATTGCTCAGATTTGCAAGTCATAGAATTTTCACCATATCTAAGTTGTGGCTGCCATAGACAGTAGATCCACCATAGATTACATTTTCCCCTTTTAATAATAGTAACTGAATATTTATTTACATTCCCTACAAGATTTATACTTGAAACTTAAAAGCAATTTCATTTAGTGGAAATATTTCTGTTTGGAGAATGGCCCCATAAAAAAGTTTGTCATAAAATAAAATTACCTAGCAACTCTAAAATACCTAATCTCTCAATTTGAACCTTATTATTTCTGTTCTGTAGATGCCCCAGTCCCATTTTTGTTTACCTGAACTATGAATTACTTTGAGTATTTAATTTTTTCATTAATAAATTCTGTAGATGGCCAAGAATTCAAGAAACCCAGTGGTGATGATTGACACAGAGAAGAAAAGGCTGGCTGAACTTTTGAAGGACTTAGATGATAGAGATTCAGGACTTTCCAGTTCTGAGGTATGGAAACTCATAGTCAATGACTTTTATACTTCTTAACTTTGATCTTATTATCATGTTATCAACCTCTTAGCATAAATGTAAAATAATTTGTTAGGTTATGAAACAATATTCTCTGACTTTAAAAGTTCTTATTTTATACACTTACTTGATGTTTTCAAATTTATACTTACTTGATATTTTCAAATTTGTTCTTGATCAATTTATTATAGATTCTTCAAGATTATTTTAGGTCATTATTAGAGGACCATACATTGGTTATCACAATAATAACCTCTGCCTGTGACGTGATGGGCTTAGACACTGATGACATATGAATGTGTTTTTTCAGTATCCTTTTTAAATTATCCCCACACAGGCTAGATGATGCTTCAGTAATTCTAAAGAACAATTTCCTACTCCCTCACAGTTATCCTTGACCTGGGGTGGTGGTCCCTTAGGAGTGCAGTGGCCCAGTGCTTGCATAGTAATATCATAGGAATATTCTTTATTTACACAAAGAAATATACCCTCCTGTGTTCCTTGACACACTTAGCCCTGTTGTCTGTCTTTTATTCTCCTGTGTTGAATAGAGACATGATGGAACAAAAGCTGCTGGCACCCTACTCCAGATCCATTTTGCCTGAAACCTGTTCATTCCCCAGTCCCTGTGCCAAGGTACACAGCTGTCCCTTTCCTTGAAGAATTTCCCGAGCCAAATGGGAACCAAGCAGCCCAGTGTATCATCCTGCCCACCTCAGGTCCTTCACCTCAAGATATGGGATTAGCTTTGCAGTGCTTCCTCAAGGATCAGACCCAAGCTGGTCTTTACCTGAGACCATATCTTGCTTGCTTTGTGCCCATATCCTAGCCTGTTTCCTTCATGCTCCTGCTCCTGAAGACCTTCCTCTGATAAATCACATGGAGACTCCCTGTCTCAGGTTCTATATCTAGGTAACCCAGCGTAAAACACAAAGGTTCAGAGGATAGTTTCTGCTTTCAGTACAAAAGCAGTGCATGTGTGGTTATACTTGTGGGTCAGAACATCTCAGTACAGTGGGACTGGCATCAGCTAGTGACTGCTGTGTGGAGATCCTAGTCCAGGGCTGCTTGGATCCTTCAACTTTTCAAGAGAAACTAGAAATTCAGATTTTTGTGAGAAACAATACACTTTTTAATATCAACAGCTAAGTTCATTAAATAAAATTCCATGTGGATAAACAGAATATGCCTCACCTTCCACCCCAAACCGGAAGCAAATCTACAGAATATCATGGATTACAATGTCTGAATAATCTTCTCTGAGATGATGAGGACCCAGTGAGGCCACTGTCTAGAACGGGCAAAGTGTCTGCTGTGTCTAGGCTGGTGAAGTAGGGGCAAAGAGTGGGGGGCAAGGCATACTGCTGAATGTCCACATGATTCTGAGATACGTTAGTTTTGTTGATTTGTAATTTGCTTATTTTGTGAACAAAAACTCAGATAACAGAATTAAGAGATCTTGGCTTCATTCCTGGTTTTTGTGTGTCAAATTATGATATGATGGATCATCCTTATAGATTATAGGAATGATTTCACAGTATATTTTTGCTATTAATATTGCACTTTGAATGTTACTTTTGTTACTATTTGTGTTTTGACCCTCTCACCATTTTCAATTCTATTATTTTAGTTTTAGGTGGCTCTTTCATAAATGCCATGTAGTTGGACCTTTGTTGTTGCCATTGTGTCTTTATCTTTAATTATTTTTCTGTCTTTTGTTATTATTTCCTTATGATTTGTACTTTAAGGAGGATAGTTAATCTATTCATATTTATTGTGACCACTGATAATTTTTGGATCTTTTTCTGACATCAAATTTTATGTCTTATTTATCATATTTGTTTTGTTTACTTCATTTTACCCTCTTTTCCTCCTGTCATTTGAAAACTTAGTATCCTATTTCTGATCTGGTATTATTAATACTCAGGTTCTTAAAAGAAAATAAAATGTCTACTTTTTTTTTAAATTCAGTAATTAGTTTTTAAATCTCATATTAACAAGACTGGACTTTGGTATGCATTAATTTTCCTTTTCTCACATTTCCTTTCCTCCAGGTTGCATTGGAACATCTGAAATTCCAGTTCTAGAGTATGATCAGCTTTTTTTTTCACAAAGAGAGAAGGACAGTGAGAGAGAGAGAGAGAGAGAGAGAGAGAAACAATCAATTTTTATTGAGTCTTTCACATGGCCCTCACTGCTCTGACACCCAGCCTTGTATGTGGGTGCTGGGGTTTGAACCCATGTACTTGTGCATGCCGGGCAAGCCCCGCAACCACTAAGCCACCACTCCAGTCCCATGATAAGCTTTTTTAAAAAATTTTTTATTAGATGTATATAGAGATACAATTGAGGGGGAAACATTATCAAACCACCAATAACCAATGTATATATACTTAGTTATCCAGGGGTAATGCCAAATCATGGATGCCCAGCTTGGGTTTCCCCTGTTGCTGTTTCCCCCAGAAGAACTCTTGCATGAAATGGGTATCTTGTGGAGGAATGGCATTTGCTTCTGAGATGGTTCCCCCATATTCCCACTCTCCAGTCTCCTAGGAGTTCTTCATAAACCCTTCCCCCTCCCCATCCCCCTCCCTATACCTCCAAGTAACCTAGGGAGCCATCCCCCTATTGCATTGAGAATCATACAATTTGAAGTTATTGTTAGCTTAGCCGTCTAACCTACTGCTTCCCCATGTATTCTTGCTTCCACAGATGAGAGATACCATTGGGCCCTTGAGTCTCTGAGATTGGGATACTTTACTGAGCATAATTCTTTCCATCTCCATCCATTTGGCTGCAAACACCATAATATGGTCTTCTCTAATGGCTGAGTAGAATTCCATTGTATATAAGTACCAAAGTTTTTGTATCCACTCATCGAGTGAGGGGCATCTGGGTTGGTTCCATAGTCTAGCTATAGTAAATTAAGCTGCTATAAACACTGATGAAGCCATATCACTATAATATGCTGATTCTAACTCTTTTGGGAAAATACCCAGGAGTGGGATAGCTGGATCATAAGGTGGTTCCATCCTTAATTTTTTGAGGATTCTCCACACTGCTTTCCATAGTGGCTGAACCAGTTTGCAGTCCCACCAGCAGTGTTCCTCTTTTCCCACAGCCCTTCCAGCATCTGTCGTTGTTAGAATTTTTCATTTTTACCACTCTAACAGGAGTGAGGTGGTATCTCATTGAAGTTTTGATTTGCATTTCCCTTATAGCTAATGATATAGAGCATTTTCTCATATATTTATGGGCTTTCTGGACTTCCACTGGAGAGAAGTTTCTTTTAAGTTCTTTAGCCCATTTATTGATTGGATTATTTGTGAGTTTGGAGTTTAGTTTCTTTAGTTCCCTGTACATCCTGGATATTAGCCCTCTGTCCAAGGTGTAGCAGGCAAAGGTTTTCTCCCATTCTGTAGGTTCTCTCTTGATGCTCTTGACTAGATCTTTAGCAGTGCAAAAGCTTTTTAGTTTAATTGCATCTCATTCATTTATTCTTGATTTTACAGCATGAGCTGTGGGAGTTTTGTTGAGGAAGTAGCTGCTGACTCCTATATGCTGTAGTGTTGACCCTACTTCTTTTTCTAGTAAGTTTAAAGTTGTAGACTTAATATCCAGGTTTGATCCATTTTGATTTAATTTTTGTGCAGGGCAAAAGATAAGGATCCAGCTTCAGTTGTCTACATATGGCTGTCCAGTTTGTCCAACACCATTTGTTGAACAGGCTATCTTTCTTCCACACTATGCTTTTGCCCCCTTCATGATAAGCTTTTTAATACCTTTACTTTAAAGATATTTTTAGGAGTCTTTCTCAACCAAATTTAGTCAAAAATTTTAGTCATATTATTAAATTATTTGTATGAAATCCTTGAATTATTTGTCTAGAAGTTTTTGAAAGTTTTCTTCCAAGAAATGGTGGTGCATGAATAATTTTTGAGTTCTCACATAGTAAGAAATGTGTTTACTTTTCTGCATTTGAATAATAACTTGAGTGGTAACTAAATTCTGGATGCAAACTCTGTTCTTTACGGAAGCCTGTGGGATTTTCTCTACTTTTTTTGGGGAGGGGATTCATAATTTTTTTTATCAGATTACATTTATGTGTCTTTAAACATTTTCATTTCTTTTTGGTAACTTGTAGGAAGTGTGGAGAACTAAGGAGCTGCCAACATAGCCAGAAACACATGGTTATAGAAACTTTTTAGTAACCTGCTGATTAGGAGCTGTCTCTGGCACTGCAGTCACCAGACATCTCCTTCCCCCATAGATGCTAACTGGTGCCCCTACTGAATCCTCAGTGGATTCAGTTCAGGGTGTTCACTTTTGATTGACTGAATCTAAGTCATTTGCTTGTCTTATGAATGCTAGTGTGCAGGGAAAAGGAAGGAGTGTTTGGTGAGTACCTGTCCCCTTCAAAGACTCATAAACTGCTTGGTTTCATAGAAACACAGGGAGTTTGGATGTCAGGTCAGCAGGAGACAAATATAAAAGTCTTTGTGCATAAGGCTTTGTCTGTAATTCTTCTGATTACTGCCTAGTGATTGATTCCTGGTATTAGCATCATGAAATCAAAATGTATAAAATTCTTAGACATCTTTTGCCCCCATCTATCCCTTTTTTCTTACTATTCTGTCCTTATATGGTCTTATCCATTCCCATAGTCCTAAGTGTTTGAATCACTGGAGATGTATGGATGAGTGCAAAATACTTATTTCAAGCCCAGGTTTCTATTGTGAACTTCAGACAAATATATTTAAAAGCCTTACGGTGGATATCTCAGGTACATCTGTGACTATTAAATGGTCCCAAACAATTCATCATCATCTTCCTTTTCAAGCCTGTCACCTCTCCTGCATTCTCTAGTTTGAACAGTGGGGCCACCATCCACCAATACATTTTTTTTTTTAAAGAGAGAGGAAGAGAGTGTGAAGAGAGAAAGAAAAAAAATCAATTTTATTTGTTTTCGTTTCTCCCACGCTTATTTGTGTATGCGGTGATGGGATTTGAATCTGGGCCCTCATGCATGCCAGGCAAGCCCTCCAACTGCTGAGCCACTGTTCCAGTCCCTGGTTATTTTTTTTAATCCTTGATCCTTATTTTTCTATTTATTCTTCTATCAAATTATCTCCAGGTTCTATAAATTCTGTTTCTGGAATCTGTTGCATGTTATGCATTACAGAAAACATTCCTTATGGCCATTGCTTCATTTTATCTATTTATTTGTAAAGTTCAAGGTTTTTTAAACTTTTTTTTCTTGTTCTGGGGGTTGAACCCAGAAGTGCTTCACCACTGAGCTACATCTCTAGCCTTTTTTATTTTTTCTTTTGAGACAGGGTTTCTTGCTAAGTTGCTGAGGGCCTTAAAATTGCTGAGGCTGGCTGTGAACTTGTGATCCTCCCAAGTCACTGGATTTACAGGTGTGCATCAAAACACCCCTGACCATTGCTTTTTAAAAATTTTTAAATTAGTGCATTATAGTTGTACATAATGATGGGATCTGTTGTCACATATGTGTACCTAGACGTACACAATACAGCAATATAATTTGGTCAACATCTCCCCCTGCCACACACCTCTATCTCCCTCCTCCCATCCCCAGATCCCTTGCCTCTCTTCTGAGTCCTATATTTATCAAAAACAAAAACAAAAACAAAAAAACCCAAAACAAAACAAAACAGAAAAACAAACAACCCCAAGTACAGTGTCATAATTCTTATACATATGAAGAATATTTTTTATATATATGACTGTAGTATATACAGTGACATAAATGCTTGGAATGTAACTTGCTTTATCTTGGTTCCAACATTTCCCTTCCCCTCCCTTCCTATCATCCCTTGTTTTTCTTGGATACATATTGACAATAGGATTAAGCATTTAAGTTTTTGTAAAGGCATGCAATATAGCTTGTTCAAATATCTTATGCAGTATCTTGCAACTGTATCTCATAAATATTAACAAATTGCATTTTTGTTCTATGGTTCTAATCCATGAGTTTATCTACCTTTCCCCCAAGCCTGGGTATAGTTCTAGCCTCCACAAATGAGTGAAAACATTTGACCCTTGACTGTCTGGATTTGACTAACTTTGCTCAGCATGATTTCTTCCATTGCCATCCATTTACCTTCAATGGATGCAATATCATTGTTTCTAATAACTGAGTAGAACTCCATTGTATATACATATATGTATATTTACATATGTATATATACACTACAGCTTTTGGATCCATTCATCCAGTGAGGGGCATCTGGATTGGTTTCATAATTTAGATATTATAAATTGAGCTGCTATGAACATGGATTTTGCTGTGTCACTGTAATGTGCTGATTCTAACTCCTCTGGGAAAATACCCAGAAGAGGGATAGCTGGATCATATGGTGGATCTAACCCTAATATTTTTAAGGCATTTCCACACTGCTTTCCAGAGTGACTGCACCAGTGTGCAGTTCCATCAACAATGTGCTAGTGTTCATATCTCCCCACAACCCCTCCATCATGTTATTAATTGTATTCTTCATCTTTGCCAGTCTGACTGGAGTGAGGTGAAATCTTAAGGTAGTTTTGATTTGCATTTCTGTGATTACTGGTGATTTAGAACACTTTCTCATGTATTCATTGGCTTGCTCAATGTCCTCTGTTGAGAAGTTTCTGTTTAGCCTTCTGGCCCGTTGATTGATTGGATTGTTTGTGTTTTTGTTATTGAGTTTTTTGAGTTCTTTGTAAATTTTGGATATTAGTCCCCTGTCAGAAGGATCACAGTCCATGATTCTTTCCCATTCTGTAGGTTGTCTCTTGACCGTTTTGACTGTTTCCTTGGCTGTACAGAAACTTTTTAGTTTAATCTCATTCATTGATTTTTTACTGTAATTCTTTCACTTTAGGGGTCTTGTTGAGGAAGTTGTTGCCAACCCCCATATGCTGGGCTGTTGTTCCTAATTTTTCTTCTAGTAGTTGTATGATAGCTGGTTTAATTTCTAATTCCTTGATCCATTTAGATTTGATTTTTGTGCAAGGTTAGAGATAAGGATCTAATTTCAATTTGCTGCAAGTGGCTGTCCAGTTTGTTCAGCACCATTTGTTGAATAGGCTGTCTCCCCTCTGTGTTATATTTTGACCTCGTTTGTCAAAAATCAGATGTTTAAAGATTTGTGGGTTTGTCTCAGAGTCTTCTATTCTATTCCATTGGTCTTCATTCGTATTTTGATACCAGTACCATGCTGTTTTTAATACTGTAGCTCTATAGTATAATTTTAGATCTGGTATTGCAAAGCCTCCTGTTTCATCTTTTTGCTTAGTAGTGTTTTAGCTATTCTGAGTTTCTTGTTCCAAATGCATTTGGGAATTGCTTTTTTTTATATCTGTAAAGAATGACATTGGAATCTTGATGGGGATTGCATTGAATCTGTGTAGTGCTTTTGGTAGAATTGACCATTGCTTTTTTTTTTTTATTAGAAGTATATAGAGATACAATTGAGGGGGAAACATTATCAAACCAACAGTAATCAATGTATATATACTTTGTTATCCAGGGGTAATGCCAAAACATGGATGACCACCTTGGGTTTCACCTGTTGCAGTTTCCTCTAGAAGAACTCATGCGTTAAATGGGTATCTCGTGGAGGAATGACATCGGCTTCTGGGATGGTTCCCCCATATTCCTACTCTCCAGTCTTCTAGGAGTTCTTCATACACCCTCCCCCTTCCTTATCCCCCTCCCTATGCCTCCAAGTATCCTAGGGAGCCATCCCCCTA
>PVKS010021169.1:16042-35758 GCA_004027875.1 Aplodontia rufa | reverse complement strand
AGGCTGTATAACATTACACCTTATCTGGATTTTTTTTTTTTTAATTGAAGAGAGAGGGACAGTGAGAGAGACAGAGAGAAACAACTTTAGTTTTTCACATGGCCTTCGTTACTCCAACACATAGTTGTGTATGTGGTGCTGGGGTTTGAACCCGGGTCCTCATGCTTGCCAGGCAAGCGCCGAAACCGCTGAGCCACCGCTCCAGCCCCCTTATCTGGATTTAACACATAATAATGGACCACGTTTCTGAATGGCTAGGGTCTAGTTCCAACCTCCACAGATGAGTGGAGACATTTGACCCTTGGATCTCTGGGTTAAGCTGATATTGCTCAGCATGATTTCTTCCATAGCCATCCTTTTACCTTCAAAGGCTGCCATATCATTGTTTCTAATTGCTGTGTAAAATTCCATGGTATATATGTACCACAGTTTTTGGATCCATTCATCCAGTGAGGGACATCTGGGTTGTTTCCATAGTTTCGCAATAGTAAATTGAGCTGCTATGAACATAGATATTGCTGTGTCACTATGATGTGCTGATTCTAAATCCTCTGGAAAGATTCCCAGGAGTGGAATAGCAGGGTCGTATGGTGGGCTCATCCCTAGTTTTTTGAGGATTCTCCACACTGCTTTCCAGAGGGGCTGTACCAGTCTGCAGCTCCACCAACAGTGTGTTAGTGTGCCTATCTCTCCACAGCCCCTCCAGCATCTATTATTGTTCATTTTCTTCATTTTTGTTGTGGCGTCATTTTAAAACATACGTTCTCTCCCATTTTCACAGGAGTGGTTGGGTCCTGGGGTTGATTAGACTTCAGCGTGTTTGTTGAGCAGGGTGCTTTGCCGGTGGTGCTGTGTTTGCTGCGGCATCACATCCAAGGGCAGACAGGCTGAGAGTTTTTGGTGTCACGGTCTGATGCATTTTAATTTTCTGTGGGCTTTTCCTCTGATTTTAGCAGCCATTTATTGTCCTTACCAAGATCCATTGTTGTAGGAGGTTGAAAAATGGGAATAGTCAATATTTTGGATCCCTCTACATGGAGTACTTGAACTTGTGTAGAATACGCTGTGCCTAGCGGGTGTCAGGGTAGTAAGACGGCACAGCTAACTGCAAAGGGACCATGGGGAGTTTCTGTTGCTGTGGATGATCTATACTAACTTGTGAATTTTTGCAAACATTTCATGTTTTTCAATACATTGTAGATGTTTTTGATACATAAACCTTTCCAGCTTTGGCTGGTAGGAGACCTTTCAAACTGTAACCTTTTGTTTTAGACTCTAGCAGACTTTGGTAAATAGTCTCATTGCTTTTGGCCCCTTACCCAAAAATCCTTGAACATTTCCAGCTCTGACCAAAGTTAGCTGTTTCTTAAAATGTCCTTGCTTTCTTCCAGTGGAAATTGTATTAGAGACTAGTCTGGATTCTAACAAAGATGAGATACACCTGAATTATTAGTTTGTAATATTTCAAGTTCACATTTAAAGTGGCAGGATTGGGCACTGGAGCCAGGGGGTCAGCAGTTACAGCGCTTACTTGGCATGAGTGAGGATGTGGATTCAAACCCCAGCACTACATATCCAATGAAATGTCGGAGCAGTGAAAGCCACATGGAAAACTAAACAAAATTGATTCTTTCTCTTTAAAAAAATGAATAAAAATAAAATGGCAGGATTTTTTTTTTTACACAAAATTTCTTTGATTTTATATTTTTATATATTCTTACACAGAAATTGCTAGGGTCATAATAATTTGGTTAATCCAGTGTACACCATCTAGCATTCCTATCAGCATTGTGCAAGAGAGTGTCTATTTTGCTATATCCTGGCCAGCAAATTATGTTATCACAGCTTTGGGGCTTTACCTGTTTGGCAGGTGAAGAATAATATCTGATTTTTATCTTATGGATTTTATTATTATTTTTTTTAAGAGGACAGTGAAAGAGAATCAACTCTACTTAGTTTTTCATCTGGTTTTCGTTGCTCTGACATTTAGTTGTGTATGTGGTGCTGGGGTTCAAACCAGGTCCTTGCCAGGCAAGCGCTCAAACCACTGAGCCACTGCTCCATCCCCTGGTCATCTTTTCTTATGTTGAATGATTATGTTTAATTCTCTTTCCATTATCTTTTGCCCAGTTTTCTGCAGAGCTGCTGGTCCTTTCTGGTTTTCATGTGTTTTTCCTGTATTAGAGATGCCTCTTTCAAATGAGGTGGAATTTGCAGTGTGCGGTAGAAACTGCACGAAATTAGCAGAAACAGCTTGTTGAGCGCTGTGCTGGGAGCACAGTTGGTTCCCTTCTGTGCAGTGCTTCTGGCTCTAGGTGAAGAAGTCATCCATTTCCTCTCTTGGTGAGATAGTGGTTGGAACTGCCTTCAAAAACTGATTATTTTGAGAAGTGATTTTTACAGTATTGAGCCTTCCACTCTATAACATTGTACATCTTCCATTTCTTACGTCTTTATTTCTCTGCAGTTTTTTCTCTCTTATTAGATATATTTCTAGGTATATTTTCCTGATACTATTATAGATAGATCTTTATAGTTTATATTTTGGGAGGGCACCAGGGGTTGAGCGCTGGGGCATTTAATCACTGAGCCACATTCCCAGCCCTGCACCTTGTTTTACGTTTCTGCGACACTTAGTTTTGTATGCGGTGCTGGGGTTTGAACCCTGGGTCCTTGTGCATGCCAGGCAGGCACTCTAACCGCAGAGCCACTGCTCCAGCCCTAGATAGTACCTTTAAAATTTGTTTTGCAAGTATGTAGGAATGCAACTGGATTTACATTCAGAAAATTTTCTAAATTCTGAATATCCGTCTTTATACTCTTGAGGATTTTTGCACACGACAGTCATCATGTTCTCTCTTCCAGTCTCTGCTCTCGTAATGCTGTTGCAGTGCTGGGGATTGAACCCAGGGCTCACGCTGGGCAGATCTCCCACTGACCTGCACCCCAGCCCTTCCTGTGCAGTCAGTGTTCTCCTGTGCCTCGTTGCACTTGGCTGGGACTTGCAGTGCAGCTGGGTAGGAGAGATAACAGGCTCCTTATCTTTATTACTTCTGGAATGTGTGTGAGCGTCTGTGACGTAGAAATGTGACCTTTTTTTCCCCCCGCTGATTATTGAACCAAGTTGTCCTCAACCTCCGCCAGACATGGTCAGGGATGTGTAAATTTCAGCCTCCAGGGCACTTTCAGAGATAAAGGCATAAAACCAGGCACAGGGCACTGTCCTGTGGTCCTGAGGGAGGATGGCTTGAGTCCATGATTCAGGACCATCCTGGGCAACATAGTGAGACCCTGTCTCAAAAAAAAAAAAAAGTACAAGGTAAGCGGTCCAGACATTTAGTTACGTTTATTTAAAGCTCCATGTTTGAAAACCAAGGACCTGGGACTGAGGCTTCATCGTGTGGCAAACAAAGCTTTGGATCGTTTTGCATCTTCCTGCTGCTGTGTCCTTCCGTATCCCTCTTATCCCGTATTTGTTATCCATTGCTTGCTCTGGCCTTTCCAGGTAACTCTCCTTTTTCGTCCTTTCCTTGAGCATGACAAAAATCGGGGCTTGATGTGAGGGTTTCCTCATGCCATGCTGGGCCTTGGATTCCCTGGTGTCAGTTTTGTGGGACCGTTGCTCTGTTTTACCAGCCTTCTTTATACTTCTTTTCCTCTTCTGTACTCCTATTAAACAACCATGCCTTCCTGCCTGTACTTCCGTGACACAGCTGTTGTGGGTAAGAAGTCACTGGAAGCTTTTCAAGTAGGAGAAAACTGAACTGTGGTGATGGTTTAGTGCCTTTGCGAGCAGCCTGGGTGCTGATCCGGGAGTTGTTGGATGCTCTGTCCGCTGCTTTGCTGCTGGCTTTGGAAGGAGCAAAGATGAAAACTGTATCTTTGCTATCAGGGACTTTTCTTGGTAGAAGTGACAGACACAGGGATGATCATCCCTTAATGACAGATGCCACAGGTGTTGCAGCAATCATTAATGTTATGAGAACATGTTCTAAAAATAAAGCCAGATGTGAGGGTACACACATGTAATCCCAGCTACTGGGAAGGCCGGGGCAGGAGGACTACAACTTTGAGTCCAACCTGGGCAACTAAGCATGATCTTGTCTCGACAGAGAAGATAGAGAGGCTGGGGATGTGGCTCAGTGATAGAACATCTCTGGCTCAATCCCTAATACAAAAAGAATAAATTTAGACTTAGAGGGCTAGAGCCCCCTCTCTCTCACTGTCCCTTCTCTTCAAAAAAAAAAAAGCAAAAAAAAGCAAGACTATCTGCTGGCTGATCTTCACCAAGAGCTTCTTTATTTTAAAGAGAGGGAATCAGTTTTATTTAGTTTTTCACGTGGCTTTTGTTGCTCTGACACTTCCTTGTGTACGTGGTGCTGGGGTTCAAACGTGTTCTCACGCATGCCAGGCAAGGGCCGTAACTGCTGAGCAACCGCTCCGGCCCCACTAAGGGGTTTCTTCATTCACTTTTGTTTCTTCCGTAGATGGTCTAGAGTAGACGTGTGTGCATTGTAGCTCTGTGCTGTGTTACTGAATATAACGTTGCGCTTAATATATGCAAGAGGTGGGTTTGTTCATTCTATGTTTAGATTTCTTGCTTTTTGCTTCCATAATTAATACTGGCAATTGACTTTCTTTCCAGAGGTCTTTCTTCACAAAGAAATGGTTTTTTAGTCCCTTACAAAAACCGTGTGCAAAATTATTTCAAGGATTGTGTGCTCGGTTATCACCAGCCTCAGTTGTGTAACTCTGGTTATTTCAGCTGTGGAAGAGGAATGGCCCCACGTCGTCCCCCTTCTCTAGCCCAGCTTCCTCCCGCTCTCAGACACCAGAGAGGCCAGCCAAGAAAACAAGGTAAGCAGCAGCTCCTCCTGGTTGCTCTCTGGACAAGCGGGAGGGGAGGCAGGTGGGATGGAGTAGGCTCTTGGTGTGCACAACTAGCTCAGCGCATCAAGGCAAGCTCGCGGAGGCGGGCAGAGAGGTGCCCCCCAGAGCTGCCCTCTCCTGAGGCCTCACCCCGCGGCTGCACAGGCTCTTGCTCTGCCTCGTGTTCCAACAGCCGCCCAGAGTGGAGTGCAGAGTGGGCTCTGTGTGCTGGCAGGAAACCCTCATATCTCTGGCCCCTACTGCAGCTGCTGCTCTACACTCTTGGAGATCAGGACTTGGCAGACTGAATAAGGTTTTGAAGATGAATGTTTTGTGATTGGTTTAAGACAGGTTTCTCTGTGGCCTTCGTTTCTGCAGGAATTCTTCAAACTTTTTTATACTGACACACTGAGACTTTAAGTCATGATGAAGAATGATGTGGCCTCGGAGTAGCTTTGGCTCCTTGGTAGTTAGGTATAAAATATTACCTAGGATGTAAGTCAGGAAGTCTTTAAATTAAATGCTGCTTTTTGGGGGCTGGACTAGTGGCTCAGCAGTAGAGCGCGTGCCTGGCATGCACAAGGACCTGGGTTTGAACCCCAGCACCACATACACAACTGAATGTCTGAGAAACAAAAAATAAATGAAAAAGTAAATAAAATCAATTCTCTGTCTTGTACTCTCCCTGCCCCCCCCCAATCCCTCTTTCTTGCTCTTAAAAAAAACAATCTGCCTTTGGAAATCCTACAGAGAAGAGGAGCCATGCCAGCATTCCAGTTCCTTGACTCCGCTGGTGGCCGACAAGGAGTCCCAGGGAGAGAGGGGTGAGTCGATGAGCAAGCAGGGTTGTGGAAGTGCGGTGCTGGTGGTGGCGGTGTGGGGGGACGGATAGGTGAGCACCATGGAAAGACACCTGGCAGTGTTCCTGTCTAGGGCAGGAGGGTTCAGAGGGTCCTGGCGTAAAGGAGAAAGGTGGTGCAGACAAGTCCAGTGGCCCATGGTCACTGGAAGGGAGCACTCTCTGAGCCCTCTGCCAGCACATCCAGGTGATGACTGACACAGGAGCCTTGGACGCTCCTCTTGACCGTGAGAAATAATCTTGCAAACACCATCCAGGTGCCCCAGCCATGGAAGATGGCATCTTTTTAGAGATACCAAATGACAACTTGGTGTTAAAACCCAATTGGATAGGAAAAATCTCTGCCCTCCTGGGAGAGGGAAGGAAGCCAGGAAGCCTCTCCTCTTTCTTCAGTTGCAGACCCAACCACTCGGAAGCAGCAGAACTCATGGACTTCCCCGTCGGTACCAGGCAGCTCTGGGCAGCGTAAACGGAAGGTCCCGCTGCTGCCCTCCAGGCGGGGGGACCAGCTGACCTTGGTATGTCCAGCCAGCTCTGTGACTGTCTGCATCTTGGGAAGGCTGCTACAAGCTTTCTCCAGTTGCTCTGCGCTGGCCTGACCTCTCCTTTCCCCTCGGCAGCCTCCGCCCCCTCAGCTTGGTTATTCCGTCACTGCCGAGGACCTTGACATGGAGAAGAAAGCTTCCCTGCAGTGGTTCAACAAGGTCTTGGAGGACAAGACAGGTAAGGGGTGCACATCAGTGGCATGTCCAGAGGCCTCCATGCTTGCTCCTTTGGTTTTATTGTGACTTTTAAGAAGGGTTTCCCTGGGAAAGAGCTCCTGCTTTTCCTTTGCTCCTCCTCTGAGAAGCGCGTCCGGGTCTTGTTTGAACCCTGGAGCACAGTGAACGGTGCTGTGCGGAGGGGAAGCGTCTCTAGATGAGGCGTACTCCAGCGAGGGAGGAAAGTTGAACCTTCTCCTCCCTGCTCTAGACGTTCCTGCGACCTCCGTCGGTGAGAACACACCTGCCACCCAGCCTTCTTTCACTTTCACCCTTCCTGCCGTGGGTGCCACTTCCTCAGCAGCCCCCCCTCCAACTGCCGGCGGGAACCCGCTGCTGGAGAGCCTGAAGAAGATGCAGAGCACCCCGGCGCTGGCCCTTCCAGGTGAGCGCGTGCTAGAGGACCTGCCGGAGCTTTCAGCAGAAGCCACTGCCACCGTAGAGCTGGGAAGGCAGCATGGGTTGGGCTTGAGATCGAAGCCCAGTTTGGGGGCTGCTTTTGAGCCTTGCCATCCTCGTCTGTGAGTCATGTTGCCCTTGCAAGGTGTCTGCGGTGTGGCTCACTGAACCACTGGCCCAAGGAAGATGAGTCGGTTTCCCCTGGGCTTCCAAGGTCAAGTCAAGGGTCGCAGGCCCCGACACTTGCACTGCATGGGGCCACACCGCTTGCTGCACTTTGTCGGGCAGGGCAGTGGCACAGGCAGAGCGTTGAGCCCCTTGCTGACTCATAGCTCTCCACCTGCCACCTGGTGGGTGGGCGTGACACGTTATTAGGTGAGCAAGGCCTGTCAGGTGAGTGACCGCGCCTGCACATTCAGCCTCTGGCTGGCCTGTTTTGTCCATTCTATGGCCTGTGGGGTGGGAGAAGGAGCTTAGACTTGGTTACACCTCTTGACTGGCTGGGTCCCTGCACCGTGGTGCCCTCTGGAGAATGCAGACTCGCTGATGCCATCCCACTGGAAGCCTTTAGAACTGAGTTTCTCATTTTCTTCCCAGAATCTGCTGGAGTGGCAGCCACAACAGCCTCTTCACCTCGGAAGACTCCCAGCCCTCTGACCCCTCTTAGCTCTCCACCACCAGAGCCCCTGCAAGGCACCTCCTCAGACTCAAAATCCACAGCCACTTTCCTGGGGCTGGTCCCTGCTGCCCCCACACCACCAGCCGCTGACGCAAAGCCACCTGCAGCGCTTCAGGCCGAGACGCCTGCCAAAGCCCCGGGCCCGCCTGCCCCCTCCCCAACCCCCAAGCAGAGCGTGCTGTTCGTTGTGCACTCCACCGTGCCCTCCAGCTCTGCCTCCCTGGCTGCCCCTGGCGTGTCTTCTGCCACCCCCATGTTCAAGCCCATTTTCTCGACACCTAAAAGTGAGAGCGAAGGCCCCTTGCTGTCAGGCCCCTCCATCACCACAGCTGCTGCCAGCTCCACCGTCCCCACCATGACCACTACTGCCACCCCAACTTTTAAGCCCATCTTTCACCTGGGGCCACCCTCTTCCATGCCCTTGCCTACCCCATTCTCTTTCAAGCCCACCACTGCTGCAGCCACTGCTGCTGCCACCACTGCCCCTCTCTTCGCTGGCCTGGTCACTGCCACCTCAGCAGTGGCTTCAACCACAGCCAGCACCTCCACAGACTCTGCCTCGAAACCTGCTTTTGGATTTGGGGTCAACAACGTGTCGAGCATCGGGAGCAGCGCAGCTGGCAGCGCAACCAGCAGCACAACCCTAGCCTCTCAGCCCTTCACCTTCGGGGCACCCCCTGCTTCTGCTGCCAGCTTCACTCCAGCCGCAGGCTCTGTGTTCCAGTTTGGCAAGCCCCCTGCCATGCCAGCATCCACAGCAGTCACCACCTTTGGACAGTCCCTGACCGGTGCTGTTCAGGCGGCCACCAGCAGCAGTACCACTGGCTTCAGTGGCTTCGGCAGCTCCCTCACCACCTCAGCCCCCGCCACGACCAGCCCACCCACACTGACTTTTAACACGACCACCCCCACCTTCAACATTCCCTTTGGCTCCAGTGCCAAGACCTCTCTCCCGTCATACCCAGCGGCCACCCCCCAGCCCACATTTGGGGCTGTTGATGGGCAGCAGCAGGCGTCCACCAAGCCAGCCCTCGCCCCCAGCTTCGGCAGCTCTTTCACCTTCGGGAGCTCTGCGGCCCCTGCCCCATCTGCAGCGCCAGCATCAGCCCCAGCCCAGCCGGCCTTTGGCAGCTCAGCGCAGTCAGCTTTTGGCGGCTTGAAAACCACAGCCTCGGCCTTTGGCGCCCCTGCCAGCACCCAGCCGGCCTTTGGCAGCACCACAGCAGTTTTCTCCTTTGGTGCGGCTACCACCTCTAGCTTCGGAGCTCCCACCCAGACCACCAGCAGTGGGACCAGTAGCTCAGTGTTCGGCAGCTCAGCTCCGTCCCCTTTCACATTTGGGGGATCTGCCGCCCCGGCTGCTGCTGGGGGCTTTGGGCTCAGTGTGGCTGCACCAGGCACCAGCTCCACCTCTGGGGCCTTCAGTTTTGGAGCCGGACAGACTGGGACCACAGGCACCACCACCCCGTTTGGGGGGGGCTTGAGTCAGAACACCCTGGGCGCACCCAGCCAGAGCACGCCCTTTGCCTTCAACGTGGCCAGTGCACCTGACAGCAAACCTGTGTTTGGAGGTAAGATCAGGAGTGCACGTGGTCTGCGGGGCCTGCCGCCGTGTTAAAAGAACTTGTTGGCAAATTCAGAAGTAAGCTAAATGCCAGGTGGTGGTACGTGTCTGCAGAGGGGACATTTGTGGCCAGAAGCCTGGGCAAGAGGTTGAGGGAAAATGGTACAAGAGAAGGTTTTGAGTTGAGCATCAGGGTTCAGCCTTTGGATTTTAAGTATGGAGAGAGATCTTTGTAGAATTTGAAGCAGAAGAATGAAGTGATCTTATTTATGTCATCTGGAAGATAAATCTTGGTCCTCCAAGCTTCTTCTTCCTTCGTTACACTGCACCAGACTTGTGGTGCGCACCTGTAATCCTCAAACTTGGGAGGTAGGAGGGTCACAGGTCAGAGTCCAGCCTGGGGCACACCTCAGCGAGAGCACTGGCCAGCACGCTGAGGCCCTGGGTCAGCCCCAGGACTGCAGGAAAAGGGAGCTCAGTTTTTAGGAAGCCCAGTCAGCATTGTTTTCCCAGCGGCAGCAGCTTTGAGGTTGCTGCTCGGCTCCAGCCGCAGGGCAGGACACAGTGCAGGGTGGCTGTGGGGCAGTGAGCTAGAGCAGTTCCTGGTGGAGACAAGGAGTGACTGTAGGGGTAGGGGGGCAGAGGGATCCTGAGTCACCCTTGGATGGTGAAGTAACCAAGGGCAGTGATGGGGAGGGCAACAGCAAGCCACGACACTCCGGCGAGTAAGCTGAAATGTTGGGCAGTGGACAGCTAGCACTGATGAAGTCTGACCTGAAGTTTGGAGGAGGAGGGAAGAGAAGCAGTCTGGAAGCAGGGAAGGTCCCTGCCTTTCCTTCAGCCTGAAATATGCACCCCAGGGAACCTTCCCTGGAGCAGGGGGAGGAAGGGTGAGGCATATAGGGCCACCAGGCTGCAGACAGGAGTCTGGGAAGATCAGGTGTCCTGCTGCAATGGTGGTGTGCTGCTGCAATGGTGTGGCCAAGGGAGTGCAGAGACCACTGCCGCCCAGCCAACACAGCGGGCTCGCCTGGGGTTCCAGTGTTGGCACTGATTCTTCAGTCAGCTGTGGTGGTGGGAACAGGGTCCACCCACCACCCCATGCAGCCTTTGCAGTTCTCTGCTGTCTCTATTCTAGGCACCTCCACACCCACCTTTGGGCAGAGCACCCCGACCCCTGGAGTGGGCACAGCAGGCGGCAGCCTCTCCTTTGGGGCAACCTCAACACCCACCCAAGGCTTTGGTGGAGTTGGACCTTTCGGTAAGCTGCCATCTCTCTATTGCAGTATCATCTGCTTACCTCCTCTCTGAGGAGGGATTGGGATGGGGTGGCAGAATCCTGGCTCCCCAAAGCCCTGTGGAGATCAGGCTCATGGGGGTCCAGCACCACCCAGGATGGAATTGGGCAGCAGAGTTGGGAGAGTCGTCGTCTGCAGTAGACGGCCCCAGAATGCGTGTGAAGTCAAGTAGCAGTGGATTTGTGGGCCTCCCTCCAAGGCTTTTCCGGGGATTTTGCGTTTTGATAGGCCTCTGCATTGGGCTGTTGATGCAGCCTAGGAAGCCCTGTTGACGCCCCCATCTTCCTGTGCTGGCTTAGACCAGCCTGGAGGCATTTGCTCTGCTAGCAGCCACCCTGATGAGATCTTGTTGCATCTTTCCAGGATCAGCAGCCCCTTCATTTTCCATTGGTGCGGGATCCAAGACCCCAGGGGCTCGACAGCGACTTCAGGCCCGAAGGCAGCACACCCGCAAGAAGTAGCCTGTCCCTGTCCTTGTGCCCATTCTCCTGCCCTTGCCCAAATATGGACCTCAGCATCTGCTAGGAAGAGCCTGTGACCCTTGAGTTCATGAAACAAACCTACCCCAGATCTCTGGCTTCAGCCACCAGGTGGTGGTAGCAGCCCTGGGGCTCTTTCCCTTCTGGAGGAAGCGGGCACCTCAGGGAGGGGCAGGCACTGGCAGGGCCAAAGCCTGATACCTGTACTTGAACACTTGCACTGGTGAGGCTGGAGAACTAAAGAAACATCTGTACATACTATCCGCTTACCTCCCTGACTCGTGTAGTGTGTGCTGTGGTCAGGCGGTGGCCTTCCCGTCTTTTCCCCTGAAGCCATCCTTGCCCCAGGGTGCACCATGCACCCTCTTGGGTCTCTGGTTCCTTTTGATGGGATTGGGGAAATGGATCATCCCTAAGCTTTACCTGCTTGGCTAGGCTATAAAAAGTGGTTCTCTTCCTCTGGTCCCTTTCAGGGACTTTTATTTCCCCATTTCTTGCTGCTTTGTCCCTCACTGGTCCCCTGCAGGATTTATTCCTTTTTAAATGACCTTGAATCTAGCTTTGCCTTGGAGACTCCAGTGGGTGTTGCTCCTGCTGCCCACCTTCCTCCTGCTAAGTGTGAGTCAAGATTTGTCTCCAGCCCTCTGCCAGTTTGGCCCCTAAAAGCTTGGTGGCTCAAGACTGTTAGTCTGGCAGAGCCAGGAGTGAGATCCGTGCTCCAGGAGAGAAGTCCTTGGGGCAGGCAGGGTGCCCACTGCTGCTTTCAGCTGCCTCCGCCCACCTGCTGGCCTTGCTAGCTGTTGTCTGCCTCTCCCGGATTGTGTGTTCCACACCTTGTCCTGTGTTACTGTCTGGTGCCCCGTATCTGTTGCTCTCTGAATCGAGTTTGGAGGAAGAATTGAATCGTATGTGTGGCGGCATGTTGGTAGTGCCGGACTTAACTGTCTCTCGAGTCCCCAGGCCTGGCTAATTCAAAGTGGCACCACTTGAGGGCCACAGTGCTGGCTCCTGAGTTTTCCAGTGGTGTTTAGACTTTTAAGGGCTGGCAGCCCAGGGATGGGGCCTTGGGAAGCAAAGGCCTTTCCTTCCACCATTCCTCTCCCACTCTCCCCAGTACATGTCAGACCTGCACCAATGAACCTGCTCTGAACTTGTACCTTAGTTCTTTCCCAAACAGGTCTCTGCAACCTTTCCCTCCCCTGGCTCCAAGACCATGCTCCCCAGGCCCCAGAGCCATGCTGCCGTGCCCGTCTGGGAGAAGTATGAATGCGTGTGTCTAAATTAAAAGAAAATATTTAAACATTTTTTAACAAAATAAAAATTTATTTTTGTATTTAAGCTAAATTGCCTTTTAAATTCCTTCAAGCTTGGTTCATTGAGGTGGTTAGGTGTAAACGCTGTTGACTAGGAATTAGCTGTAGTTAGGTCCTGCCTGTGTGAAGGGGCTCCCATGCTGTCTTAAGCAGCTTTCCCAAGGGACTGGAGCTCCTTCTGGTGGACACCTTATATAAAACATAATTCTTATTTTATAAATAATGTGATGTAGATGTAACAAGTCCCCTTCCCCTTTGTGCCTGAGGGTGAACGTCTTGTGCTCCCAGCCCAAGGCGAGCTGGGCACCTCATGTGTTAGCCTGGCTGTGTCCGGCTGAAGGAGCCTGGACCTCAGGTCCCAAATACCCGTTAGGACTGGAGGGGCGGGGGTGGGCATGGGTCTAGAAATGGAGTGTCTGCAGTGCCTGGCAGATCCCTGGTTTTGGTCTGAGCTAGCTGACCTCAGTTCCACAGGCAGGCACCAGGTCCAGGGACCCTCAAGAGTGGCCTGGTGCAGCCTGGGCACGAGTGTGTGCACACATGCTTGTGCGCTGGACGCAACAGGAGGCTGGGACTCCCCACTGCAGACAAAGACTTCATTCCTGTTGAGTCTAGTTGGACTTTTTAGTATGAATGTGAGATTATTGTCCTTGCTTATGTCATTAAGAATAAAAAAATATATATATCAGACCTTGTTTGACTTTCATTTGTACAGGCAGCATAGGGGAGGGACCCTGTGCTGTCCCCCCAGCTGGGCAAGGGTTCCGGGCCACAGGGAGGTATGCCATCCTCTGCTCTGACAACGGACAATCAGGCTTATCCAGCTACTCCCACAGCAGGGCACTCACAGCACCTGCTGCTTTCTCTGTCTCTTCTTTCTCTTTGGGGCTGGGCTGGGAGCAAGTTCTGGTGCCTGAGCTTCCACCACTGAGGCTGAGCTGGAAGGGAAGGACATGTCAGGTGTGCCCCCCCCCAACTCCTCCCCATGAGACCACTCGCAATGCACTCACCTTGGCACCTCTGCCCGTTCAAACACGGCAATGAAGAAGCCACCAGTGAGCGTGGTCTCGGGGGAGGCCCGGAGGCAGTGCTCAGCCCCTGGAAAAGTGCTGAGACCCCGGTGGGGCCAGGAGGGCAGGACAGGAGCTAGCCTGCAAGGAGGGAGAGCTCAGGCACCAGTGGGGGGCCCGGCGGCCCCGCCCCTGCCTGGGAGGCCAGTACCTGAAGGCCCCTGGGTTCTGCTTCAGGGCTTCTCCCACCACATCTTCATTCTCCTCTTGGCAAACAGAACATGTGGAATAGACGAGGCGCTGGAGGGAGGGGAAAGAGAGCGCGTGGCACAGCACTCGCTGCTGGAACCCTGCCAGGGCCTGCAGGCGCTCCTTGCTAGGTGTGTCTGGGCCGTGCTCCTCCAGCTGCCTGCTCAGCATACCTGGGGAAGAGTTGGATCGTAGAGCTCACTTTATAATGAGAACATTTTGCCTACAGACTCAAGGCCCTTAGAGTCAGAACCAGGACCACAACAAACGTATGCTTCAGAGCTAGGGCTGGGTGTCTCACCAGAACCACTACAAGAAGGATCCAGCAAGATGTACTGGACACGGCCGTAACGCTGGTCTGTGGGCGAAACTGCCAGGAAGTCGTCCTCAGCTAACTCGCAGCACGAGACACCAGCCCGGGCCAGGAGAGTGGCCATTGATGCCAGCCGCTTGGCATCCAGGTCGAAGGCAAAGATCTTCCTAGGGAAGAGGGCAGAGTGGGTAAACTGGGAATTTGCGGAGCATCTGAGAGAAGACCGCAGCTTTTGACATATCCAGCAGTACCACGTATTTGAAGTCACAACACAGAAAATAATTTTTAAGTGGCCTGCAGCCCCCTGTGAAGCTTTGCTTGTGGCTACCCTGTGAACTGCCCCAAGTGTGTCCTTTCAGCCTTCAATACGTTTGGAATAAAGACTCTTGATTCCTGCAAAGTGCAGACCAGACCAGACCCCATCCGACCTTGACACTCACCCCTGGTTCTTGAGAAGAGCGGCCAAATGACTGGTCTTATTGCCAGGGGCAGCGCATGCATCAATGACGTGAGAGCCTGGTGGAGGAGCCAGCAGCATGGCTGGGAGGCAGCTGGCCTGGCAGCGGAGCACACGCCCGGTGAGGGGCGCTGGGACTGGGCGCTGGGACTGGGCGCTCCCTTCCCTTCCCGCCCCTTCCCTACCTTGTCTTGCAGGATGAGGTGGCCTGCACGGTACAGTGGGTGTTCATGCAGGTCTGTCTGGGCAGGAAACACGAGCAGCTCCGGCAACAAGGGATCCAGAAGAAAGTGCTTCCCCTTAAGGGCTCTTAAGTCCTCGAGGCTGCCAGGGAAAGCGAACCATCAACTCATTTTCTGAGACCCCATGAACTATTCATCCACCCAACATTTAAAATGGCTATGAAGGGCTGGGAGTGCAGCTCAGCTGTAGAGCACTTCCTAGCGTGAATGAGGCCTTGGGGTCCTTGCCCAGCATGGCAAAAAATTAAAAGTACATGCAGCAAAGCTGGCACTAATCCAAACAAAGCCACGCCCATTACACCCCCATTCTCCAAGCCAGAACTCCAGAGGCAGAAGGAAAGAGCGCAGGGGCGACTTCTCAGAACTGTCAAAGGACAAAACAGGAGGCAGGTGAGGCCACTGGTGGGGCGAGGGAAGACTGCAGCAGGGACCAGCAACTGCTGCTGGTACGCAGAGGGCGCAGCAGCATGGCAGGTGGGCCTGGAAGAAGCAGAGGCAGCACAATAGAGCGCCCAGGGGCTTTTCGGCAGGAACAGCAGCAGCAGCTGGTTTAGACCTCTGCAGCAACCCCAGAGGCGAATGCAGTCTGTGAGACTCTTCAGCCCATCCTGGTAATAGATGAAGAACACCTGGACCTGGGCAAAGTCCAAGAGGAACGAAGAACGGAGACTTGCAAAAGATGCCAGAGGCAGAGCAGAAACGACTGAAAGGAGAGGGTATCCTTGGTGACAGTTTGTGGCTTGACCAAATGGGTGGGTGATGTTGAAATGTTAGGTTAGCATGGGAAATGTAAAAAGTGCACAGTTTGAGAGGAAGACTGTGAATTCAGTTTCACACATGTAGCAACTGTGGGTCTGCGCAGCATGCACAGGAAACCAAGGAGGTAGGAAAACAACAGAAGGCTAGACTGAAGGCAAGCCCAGAGGACAGGAGTCACCCGGTGGAAGGCAGGATGAGGGCTGGGGATACAGATCAGTGGTACAGCGCCTGCCTAGCATGGGTTAGGCCCTGGATTCCATCCCCAGAATGGAAAAAAAGAAAAAGTCCAAGGAGCACCAGTGTTTAAATCAGTTTCCACCCTTGCTTTCCACCTCCTTTTCCTGCTAGAAACAGGAAAACCCAGGCGGAGTAATGGCTATCACCCAGCATCTCTCCTCCCACAGATCCCTGCTTCCCCATGGCCCCAGACAGGGCCCCTAGATGCGGGCAGCCAGACGGGATGCTAAGCTCTCACCTGGAAGCTCGGCCCTGGTAGGAGAATCCTTGTCTCTTGAAGTAATCAACTGCATCTTCCGGGCAGGTCTTGAGAGTGTTCACCCGCACGAACCGCGGCACCTGCGAGGCTAGAAAGCACCAGCAGTGAGCGGGCCGCCAGCTGCGGCCCTCCGCGACGCAATTCCCTCCAGCTCACCTGGGCCAGGGCGCGATCCCTCTTCCAACAGGTCCTCATTTCGGCTCACACCGCGGTGAACCTTGAGCCTCGCCAACTCGGCCTTCAGCCTCGCCTGGTGCCGGCCCAGCACAGGCTTCCATCGGCCCCCGCCGCCCCGAAAGCCCTTTCCCAGCAACAACTCGTACACGAGCACCTGCGAAAGCAGCGGGGGAACAGGGGCACGGCCCTGGTGCCGCAGGTTCCCAGCCCTCCCGGCCCCGGCCACCCCGTCCTCGGGCCCCGGCAAAGCACAGCCACCCGCTGGACCGGCGGCCCCGCGGCTCACCCGGGCCAGGTGCGGCCGCAGCTTCTTCTCGGCGCGGAGGAGGCCGGCGCTGGCGATCACGGCGTCCAGCACGGCGGCGTAGCGCTGCGTCTCGCACACCAGCGCGTACAGCGGCTTCACGTTCTGCGCGGCGACAGGACACGCGCTGGGCCGGGCGCGGGCACCGCGCGGCCGCCCTCCCGCCCCCGCGCGCGGCGCCCCCCGTCCCCCGCGGCCGCGCCGCTACCTGGAAGCCGCTGGCGTACACCAGCCCTTTGACGGAGCCCCGGCGGCTCTCCACGCCCGCCAGCACGGCCGCCGCGGCCGCGTACAGCGCCATGCCCGCCGCGCGCCTTTACGGCTCGGTCGCCAAGCCGCCGCCGGACTTCCGGGGTCAAAGGGCACGCGCCTGCCTGCGCTCGGTGCTGGGGCGCATGCGCCAGGCGGGGGCGCGCCCGAGGCGGACGGGGCGGAAGGGGCGAAGGATGAGGGGTGAGGACTCGGAGGCCTTCGAAGCCTTAGCCGGCGGCGGCCCTAGCTTGGTTAAATCGCCCCGCCTGGTAGCGACAGCGCCCTTGGGTCCCCGTCACCTGCGTCACCTGCTGCACGCCTGGTTATCTTCTTTACTTGTTCGTGGTTCTTCCTTGTCTCCCCCGCTTCCTCTCCGAGCACCTTGTCTTGACGCTGGTCTCATCCCTGCCTTCCAGACCAGTGTTTTCCTCACGTTAAGGACCTAACCCAACCGGGCGTGGTAGTCAGAATCAGTTGTAATCCCAGTGACTCTGGAGGCCCAGGCAGGAGGATCACAAGGTTGAGGCCAACCTCAGCAACTTGGTGAGACCCTGTCTCAAAATTTTAAAACAAGGGCTGGGATTGTAGCTGTGTTGGAGGTCCCTGAGATCAATCCCTAGTCCTGGAGGAAAACATAAACCTAATAACGTGAATGAGCACAGATGGGTGGGAGGTTGGATTCCTGCGGGTGAGTGGGCGGCAGATAATGGTAGAGGTAAAGGGGGCCGAAGCTGATCGTCAGCTTCTGCAGGTGCTTGCACTGTGCTGCCTGTGAGAAGAGAAAGGCAGGCCAGCCGGTTCTCCATCCAGGGCTCAAATGATAAGGTCTAGAAGGTCTAGGACCTCTTGCCGGCCTGTGTGACCTCCTACTTGGTCAGGACTCCTTTAGCTACAAGTGACAGAAGATCTATGTTTTCTCTTCTGTTAAAGTTAAGCACGCAGCAACAAAACCCATGTGAAAAACTAAATAAACATTGATTTCTCTCTCTCTCTCTCTCTCTCTCTCACTGTCCCCTCTTTCTTTAAAAAAAAAAAAAACGCTTACTGTAACTTTAATTTCACATGTATAATGAAGCCGTCTTAAGTTAGGGAACCATGGGTCAGCAAGAGCAGTTTTTTAAAAATTAAAAAAGTTATCCAATTGCAGCTGTAGCCATTTTTCTGAACCCACCCCGATTTTAAATTAGCTGGTCGCATAGATTGTACCCCTGTACCCCTGAGCGCCTCCTGTCAGCCAGAGGGGCAGGGCTTGGTCAGCAAGGGCTATTGGCAGATCACGCAGGTGCGGTGCCCTTGGGCAGAAGTGAAGCTGGCCCTGCTATTTCTAACCGGTTTACTTCTTTTTTGTTTGTTTTTTTAAAGAAAGAAGGACAGTGAGAGAAAGAATCAATTTTTTATTTTTAGTTTTTCATGTGGTTTTTCTTACTTCATCGTCTACATGTTGCTGGGGTTTGAACCCATGCACTTGGGCAGGCCAGGCAAGTGCCTTAACCACTGAGCCACTGCTCCAGCCCCCTAACCAGTTTATTTCTAACAAACATAACTCCAGCCAATTAAAGCAAATGAAAAAGGGGAGTGGGATTATTTGCTTACACAAATAGGATTTCCCAGAGGTTGGGAGTGTTGGGCAATGCCATTTTGAAACATTTCCTCCATCTTAGAACAAGACCCAACTACCCCTAAACCCCTGAGCCACCTAATCCTAAACCCTGAGCCACCTACAATACTCCTCCATCATGCCAAGAAACTAAAGACCCTTCCCTGACAGCCCCCTAGCAACATCATAATCCTCTTTTCCTTCACACCCTCTGCATCTACCCCTAGTCTGTAAGCAGTCGGGGTCCCAGATACCCCAGTACGCCCCCCACCTCCGCAGGCTTCTCCCCAATGAACCTGTGTTCCTGTGGAGCCGCCGCTCTTCCCTGTTTCCTTCATTCCCTGCTTTCCTTACGGGGGAGTGGGGTAAACTTTACCTTCAGGCATGTCTGGCTGCGTCTAGGGCTGCAAACGTTACCAGTGAGCTTTTTAATTCAAATCGGAACCTTTTTTTTTAAACATCCGTGTCTGTGTTAATTATCTTATTTCCCTCTGCTGCGTGACCTCGATGGCTCCATTCTCAAGTGGGCATTTTCCATGTGGTGGCAAAGAAGGCCTGGATGCTGCAGGCAGATGTGGTCCAGAGAACCTTTCCCTCTCCCCAGCACAAATCACAGTGATCCCAGAGCTAGGATTGGACCCCCCAAGTTCAGGTTATTACTGAGGGATACGGAAAATTATCAGAAATCTTTCATGGGAGCCAGACAGCAAACCCCTACTCACTGTTTCCGTCTACCGACTCTGGCCCTCCTCTGAACCTATTGCCTCCAGCCCTAATCAGAGGATTCCGGCCCTACTGAAAAACCCGGTTTAACCAGGAAAATCTCTGCTGCAAGCCCATCCCCCATCGCTCCCTCTATGTGTACCCGAGATTCCCCTGGGCTCCCCCTGCGCCGGTTATAAACCCGTGTTAAGGTTGAGCCGATGCTCTCCGGTTTCCGTCATTCCCCTCTTTCCTTACATGAGGGTGCTGAAGCCCAGGACGCTTCCTGCCTCCAATTCTGCCTTGCTTTTCATGTATCTGTACTTCCCCTTCATAGAAGGAGGGCGATGCGGAGCACCTTGCGCTTAGCTACAGCTAAATGACAGCCGGTTCGCAGCCCGAAATCAACCCGTCGTGGGGCAAGATTTCTGCCACCTTCTTGCTGTGTGAATGGAGCAGGAGCTTTTCTGAGCTCTTCATTGGTGTCCTTTGGAAATCTCTTTCTTGTCTCTCTCCTTTCTGTCTGGCCAGGCCTCCAGCTCACAGACTTAGTCTCCATTGTGTTCCCACCTGCAGTGCCAGTGACACCGATCAACTCTCTCATTTCCGGACACCCACCCCCCACCACACACACACACACCCACTCACTCCCAAGTGATCCAGCTCTGCCACCTGGTGGCAAGGAGTAAAGGGAGGACGCTTTGTTTTCTCCTGTCACTTCGTCACACCTCTCCATTACTCAATGGCCTGAATTCAGAATTCAGGACCTTTAATCCAAAAATACTAACTGATCCTGATAACTTCCTACAACAAAATGGCAAATGGTCTGAACTGGGACCAGTGTTTCAAGGTTCCCACCAAGGGTGGCTGGTCTGGGCTCTCCCTTGACCTCAACCAACCAATACACACGCGCTCTCTCTCTCTCTCTCTCTCTCTC
>PVKS010021169.1:0-15942 GCA_004027875.1 Aplodontia rufa | reverse complement strand
GATGCCCTTGGGGTGCTTCCCAAACATATCCAGACCCTGGGTCTCCAAGACACAGTCAAACCTGAAAGACTGGTGTTCTTCTGTCATATTGCTTGGCCCCAGAATAAGCTGGACAGTAACAGTCACTGGCCTGAAAGTGTCACATTTGACTCCCAAATTATCCGGAATCTTAAACTCACTCCCCACTGCAATGGCAAATGGCCCGAGGTTCCCCATGCCCAGGCCTCCATTCCAGGCCTGGCACCTCTACTCCACCTTCTCTCTGCCCAGACTGCTCAATATTTCACATTCTTCTCTTCAAAGAAAAACCCCTCAAGGGATCCTCTTTGGGAATTCTGCTTCCTTCCCATTACTATCAATCCTGTGTCTTTGCTCTGTCTGTGTCCACAGATTTCTTTCCTCAAATTTACAAAACAGAGCCCACCCAGCCACACTGTATCACCTATACTGGGATTCCCCGGGGTCTTCCGAAGGGCGATGAAATGGACAATTTCACGGAGGGCTCTCTTAGAAGCACCCTAATTTGCTGGCCAGGGCAGGCCCCTGGTGTGAATGCAGGGGCTCTAGTGATGACCAAAATTGATCACACACAGAGGCTCCATCTCCACTTTAATCTCCTGCTCTGGCTTCTGCCCTGATGGTACAGGGAGGGCCTCACTCGGCAGCTCCTTGGATAACAGGCCCAGATAACTTCGTAGCATGACCTAAGCACGCCTAAGGCAGAGTCCTACACCTGTCATCTACCAGGGAGTGAGTTGCCCCTTTCTTCCTCTGTCTTGTAGCAACTCTCCCAATGTTAGGAGCCAGGCAGATGAGAATGCTGGGAGCACTGGGATGAGAGAATAATTCTATCAAATGGGCCCACGGTGTTGACCCCACATGCTCTCTTTTCCAAAACACAATTTACCTGCAGGGAACCCTGCCTGATCTAAGTGAATAGGCTTTGTCACATTCCTCAGCAAGCTACCGGTTATCTGCAGAGGAAATGCAGGCCCAAAATAATGTTAATAGAAGGAACCCAGGTTACCCGGAAGGAGAAGACTTTTGAGACCAGATCCAGAAACTCAGGGAGATAAGGACCATCCCTCCTAACCAGAATCCAATTAGAACCAGTCATGGGCCAAAGTGACTAGAGTTGCCTTGGCAGTAAGGACTCGAAAGTCTGATGTCATCCTGCTGTCAGTCAAAAGTCAAAGTGGCCCTGGGCAGGACTCTCTGTAGACTTCTCCGGATTCCCAGGAACACTGGAAGCGCAGGAGAGGCGGTATCTGAATATCTTTTGCTTATCTCAATAGACACTACTTGTGTTTTTATATAAATTGTTGGTAAATGGTAAAAGAAGTTTAAGATTGCTTTGTTTTTGGATTCTATAAAGAGTACAAAAGGTTGAGGCTGTGTTTCAATTAAAGAACTCTAGCAAAAAAACAGTTGATCTTTGTAAGAGGAGTAATTGAAAGCATCGGGTATTTTATAGGGATTCAGCAAGTAGGAAAGAGATATAGAAGGTTGTAGGTCTGGAAATATACTTTGGTATGGAAATTAAGAATGAAAGAAATATTTCTGGATGACAAGCCATAGAGTGTCCAAGTCGCAGAAAGTTTGTGGAGGGTAAATCTCAAAAGTGTTTGTGATTAGGTTGAATGTCGTTGGCACAATCAGTTAAAGTTATCTAAGATTTTTCTTAAGGTCAAATAAGTGTTCAAACTTTGTCTAAATTTTATGTAAAAGTTTGTAAAATGCAAGTTTATGCAGGTTTACAGGCCAAGTAGTCAATAAATGCTCTCTTTTATATATTGTATCTGACATAAAAGGGCGACTTGGGCATTTGAAAGCCTGGCTTATATCTGTTTGCTTTGATTAAGTCTTTTTCTGATTATTAACACTGTTTCCTAAATGCATATTCAGATAGACTCTGGAAATAATACATGAGAATTTTGTAGAATGATACTTTGAAAAGGCCAAAATCAGCTTCGGAAATAAGACACTTAGTATTTGTCAACAGCCCTGCCTCGCCTGAGTTAAGACAGCCTCTCACTTTATGGCTCCAAAGTTGTCTAGAATCATTTATTTAAAATCAAGTTCAGAAGACAGATTGGGGGGGGGGGCTGGTGCAGTGGCTCAGCGCTTACCCGGCATGTGCAAGGACGCAGGTTCAAACCCCAGCATCACGTACACCATGAAGTGTCAGGGCAATGAAGGCCACATGAAAAACTAAGTAAAAACTGATTCTCGGGGGCTGGAGCGGTGGCTTGGCGGTTACGGCACTTGCCTGGCAGGCGTGAGTACACGGGTTCAAACCCCAGCACCATGTACACAACTAAGTGTCAGAGCAACGAAAGCCATGTGAACTCAATAAAAATTGATTCTCCCCCCTCTTTAAAAATATAGATTTTTGTTGTATTTCCCTTGTAAAATTTTAAAACTGTTACCTATTAGTGTTTTGCAGAAGTACTACTTCTAACAGAAAAACCTGAGTTAAGGCACACCATCACCTACAGGACAGGTAAGATATGCTACTAACTTCAAGTACTGTTACCAACCAAAATTAAACCAAAGGGGTAACTACAAAAGGATAACACAGTACTCCCACTTTAAGACTGATGAGACTGGGCTGCTGGATGTTTAATGCCAAAATCCAATACCAAAGTTCAGGAAGTTAAAGGGTTAAGGAAAATGTCAGTATTTTGGCCCTTGCCCTGTTTGGGCAGCCAAAACTCTGGGGACAATGGGACTTCTCTAAGTCAACCAGTGCAGTCTGCAAGGAGGACAGTCATTGGAAGGTCAGCCTCAGCAACTTAGTGAACACTGTCTCAAAATATAAAAATTTTTAAAAGCAGGGGAGGGGCTGGGATTGTAACTCAGTGGTTAAGTGTCCTGGGTTCAACTCCCAGTACCAAAAAAAAAAAAACAAAAACAAAAACATGTGGGGGTCAGCACAGTGGCCCCAGTTTATAGAATTATCCCCTTAACCTCATGTTCCCACAACTTGTGTCCGTTCCCTACTTACGAACATTTACAGCATGTGTAATGGCCCCAAAGCCAGACAGTATCTGGGGACCTGCCGTGGGCTAGACGCAGGAACAGAGATGTGATCCAGGGTGGCTTTGATTTTAACTTGAAAGACAAGGGAGCCTGCTGAGGGGTTTTAATCACCAGCGATGTGCTCAGCCTGGCTGTGGCATGGGATGGGCTTAGGGGACAGGGACACCAGTGCAGGTCATGACAGTGGCCTAGGTGGGAAGTAGTGGCATGGAGGCGATGGAGGCTGAAGTAGGCAGCATGCTTGCTTTCTTTTTTAAGAGAGAGAATCAACTTTGGTTTTTCATTGCTCTGACAGTTGAGTATATGGTGCTAAGGCTCCAACCCAGGACCTCGTGCATGCCAGGCAAGCATGGTATCACCAAGCCACTGCTCCAGCCCCAGGATGCGTGCTGTTTGAGAGTCAAATCTGCAGAACGTGGTCGAGAGGAGGGACAGGTCAAGAATGACAGGTTTCTGGTGGGCGACTGGTATCCTGGTGGTGTGCCCATTGGTGCAGTAGGCTGAATCGAAAGACACCAGGTTCCTGGAACCTGTAAATGTCACCCTCTGACAAAGACCCTGTGGCCAACCTCTGCAGTGGCAGAGGCCACTCCCGGCTCCACTTGGCTGTTCAGCCTGGGGCTCCACTCTGAGCAGGTTGGGACACAAAGTCTCAGCCTAAGAGGCTCAGACACTGTCCACTGAGGGGGAGGTGCTGACCAGAGGCAGCCAGGAGGTAGCCTTCACCAGCCTCCCATCACTCCTGCTCCGAGGCTCCAGCCTGGCCTATGCCTGTCACATCCTGGCACCAGGGTGACTATGGGTCTTTTCTCGAAGGCACTGGGTCTCAGGTGACTCCATTCCAGCCATTCTCTCTTCCAATTTTCATATTTGGGCTGAGAATTCATCTGTGGACTCCTGCCCAGACTGTGACCAGCTGTGCCCTTGGAACTGCTTTCAAAGACTGGAGCACAGAGGCCGAGGGTATGGCTCAGGGGACAGTGCATAACCAGCATGTGCAAGGCCCTGGGCACAGTGACCCACACCTGTGATTCCAGTGGCTCAGGAGGCTGAGGCAGGAGGATCACAAGTTCAAGGCCAGCCTCATTTGGGATGCCCTAAAAAAGTGAGGGGGTGGGCTGAGGATGTAGCTCAGTGGTAAAGTGCCCCTGGGTTCAATCCCCTGTGCCAGGAAAAAAAAAAAAGTCAAGACTTCAGCATTTCAGCAGTATGTATATACAGCAAATACTGACTAGCCTTTTAAAGACAAAGAAGGAATGTTGAATTTATTTCCATCAACAGAGGCTTATTTCCACCCTAGGCTGGAGGAGTAGCACAGAGCATGGTTGGAGGGACACAGCTGCTCAGTGGGACTGGCCTGCTCACCATGGCAGAAGTTAGGACACAGCCCTGGCAGGCTGGAAGCGGCTACAGCCCTTCCACCTGTCGCACTGGTGTGAAGATCTTCCCAAGAAGTGAGGAGGCCACCTGCGGGTGGCGGCCTACGGGGGAGCCAGGCGGCCAGGCCCGCTGGCCAGGGGCAGCACCATGGGGAGCGAGTTACTGCCCCGCTCGTGCCAGCACGTGTCCAGGATGGGGTAGAGCTTGCCCTGGAAGTCAGCCTGGAAGGTGTAGAGCGGCCGCAGGTCATCAGGGCGGTCAGCATCGAAGAAGGTGAGCTCCCCCTGCTCGTAGTGCAGGTAGACCCCGATGCGGTGCGGGTGGCCCGCCACGGGCAGGGGCAGGCGCGGGCAGCCAAACGCCTCGTACACCCGGCCCTCCTTCAGGCCCATCAGCCACACGCCATGCTCTGGGGACTTGCTCAGCTTGCCCTTGCGGCTGGCTGTGCCCTTGATGACCCCCAGGCGCCAGTCGCTCTTGCTGCCCACCACCACCTCCCAATAGTGGCGGCCGCAGGAGAAGCCCTGGCTGGCCAGGACACAGGTGCTGTAGTCGAAGCGCTCAGGCTGGCTGGCGCGCCGCTGGGCCAGCAGCCCACACTGCACCACCGTGTTGCCCTTGGAGAGCTCCAGGAGCGGGTGGGCCGTGGCAGGGTCCAGCCTGAGGGACTCCGGGGCTGCAAGGGAGAGCAGGGGCTGAGCCACTGAAGGAAACAGTCCCCACCCAGCCACCCCGGTCCTGAGCTCCCCAGCTGTGAACCCAGGGAGGCAGAGTCAGCAGAGGGAAGCGGGCAGAGGGAGGCACTGCTGGAAGAACCTGAGGTGCCCGTGCTCCCCCGCCCAGCCCTTGAGGCCTCTAGAGTGACATTTCATTTGCCACCTTCCCCAGGCTGCTCGAGGGGGACATCCCAGCCCACCGTTCTGCTCATGGCCAGCTAATCAGTTTCCCCCAGAAATGTGCAAAGGGGACACTGTTCAGCCTGCAGAGCTTCCACCACTCTGACGGTGAGAGGATGAGGTCAGTCTCGACTGATCTCCCACGCACACAAGAGCCTGCGTTGGTGCAAGAGGACTGGCACACTCAGCCACCCTCACTAAGCACTGAACCCTCCGCCTGCTCCACCCGCTCTTCGCTGCCAGTAAGAGAGGGAGCCCCCGGCAGAGCGGGGACGGTACTGGCCCCACTTCTCACCCTCCCTGCGTTCTCTGGAATTTAATCGCTCTCTGCTGCAATCAATGAATGCTGCCAGCCCTGGTGGCCATCCTCAGGAAGGCTGGGCTAGGGCCTCACCTGGTAGAACTTTCCGGAAGAGCCTTTTCCACACAGTCAGCTTGATGTCAGCCTGGTGGAGGCCTGGCTTGAAGGAGATGGGGCTGAACGTGCCTTCCAAGGGCCGGGCCTGCTGGAGCTCTGCTCTGTGAGCAACAGGTCATGGCGATGTGAACCTACCCGGCATCCAGGCTGGGGGACCCCCAGGCAGATCCACTGCTTGGGCTGGGCCCTCACAATGCCCACCATCCCCATTGGAGGCCTGCCTCCTTCCTACAAGGGGGACACCCCACAGCAATGGCTCTCAGAGTGCAGGGCTGGGAACTCGGTGGAAATGCTGACTCCCACCCGCCCCAGACGGGCCCCAGAGTCTGTTTTATGCCCAGGTGGTTCTCACAGGTGCTGACAGCTTGAACCACTCCTCGGTATCAAGGGACCTAGAAACCCACCAGTGCTGGAGGGGGTTCCACCTGAGCTGCGCGATGCTATGCACTCATACATCTTCTGGTTACGCTGTCCCTGAGACTAAAGGAAACTTGAGAAACCGGGGAGTTTCCCAAAACGGTCTAAGGAAGGGTCAGAAGCAGCGGGAACATCAGACTGAGAACACGATCTGTTCCCTGCCACGGTCAAGGCCCCCTGAAGGCAGGGACATGACTTTCACTATTCTCCCTGGACTGGACTGAGCCAGAAGTGGGCAGATGCCTACGGGCACTGGTTAAGGGAAGGCAGGACCCAGAGGAGAGGAGACGCCCATGCCTGCAGCCGCCACACCCTCGCTGACATCTCCCCCAGCAGCTCTCTGGAAGCTGTTACCTGGAGGCCACGGAGTGGTACTTCTGGAAGACAGAAAGGCAGGCCATGGCTATGCGCAAGCCAGCAGGGCTGTCAGGAGGGGACGCCAGGCCACTCCCTTGTCCACTCACCCGGATGAACTCATGGTGGCTCTCACTGCCAAGCTGCTCCAGCACATGCTCTGCCTGGGCCAGCCGCTCGCGAGCGCCCTGGGCCTGCTCCAGCTGCATGTCCAGGGAGGCCACCAGGCCTCGTGTGTGGCCCTCCACCCCCTCCAAGCAGCGGGCCTTTTCCTCATCCACCAGGTGGTGCAGCTCCTGGAACTCACGTCGGATAACCCAGCTGAAGACATCTGACTCATTCTGGGACAGAGAGGGGCAAGCATAAGGAGTCACCGCTCAGCAGCCTGGCTGAGGCTGGCCTCAGTGTCCCTGGTACCTTCCTGGGCCTTCCCAACTGGGGCCAACCTTGGAGGCCTGCAGGCAGTTCAGAGTGCTCAGTGAGCCCTAGAGGTGGCCATGGGAGACAGCAACAGCTGATGGGACACCCCAGCTCCCACTTCAAATAGAGGGGCTGTTTCCTGGGGTGCGGGGTGGAACCTAGGGCCTCCGCATGCTGGGCAAATGCTCCACCACCGAGTGGCACCCTTGTGCCTGTTTTAATTATGACATGGTACATAAGAGTATATCACAGGGGTCCACCATGAAAAACTGCAAAAGGTCATGTTCTGGAGGGAGGTAGCCCAGGCTGAGCTCAGGGCAGCGCCCTCTCAAGGCTGAGTGAGACTGCGCATGCCCCAGCCTGCTCCACCGCCTCCAACCCCAATGGACCTCCACTTTAGGTAGATCAGCACCAAAGGCTCCTGGCCTCTCCAGCCCTGCCCTCTGCTCCCAGCTGAGAGGGCACAGTGACAGGCAAGGTCAGGCACCAGGGGGCAGGAGAGTCAGGCCTGAGCTTGGGCTGTTTACCTCAGAGACTCAAGTCCTGGGTTATCTGAGTCCCAAGGACTCACAGGACGAAAGACAACTTGGAGCCAGGCCTGACAACTGGGCTGAATTCCTCCTGAAGGATTTGCACTTTCCCCACCCTGCCCTGGAATGCTTTGAACTTGGCTTTGTATGGCCAGCATGGTTTTCTATAAAGGACGAAGCACAAGAGTTAAAACTGGGCTCATTGGGGGTGTGGCTCAGTAGTAGAGCACTTGCCTGGCATGCACGAGGCCTTGTTTAAAACAACTGTAATCCCAGCAACTCAGGAGGTTGAGGAAGGAGGATCACAGGTTGGAGGCCAGAAATTAATAATTTGGCGAGGCCTTAAGCAACTTAACTTAGCAAGACCCTATCTGAAAAAAATGGGGGAAGGTTGGGGATGTAGCTCAGTGGCAAAGCACCCCTGGGTTCAATCCCCAGTACCAAAAGAAGAAATGGACTCTGCAGAAAAACAGAGGCAACTGGTCGCAGGATGGGACCTAGGGAAAGGACACTCACGAGAATCCGGGTCCTGTTGTTCACCAGTTTGGCAACAAGTTCGTCTACCTTCTTCTGCTCCTGCTTCACGTTGGAGATGAGGGCCGCAAGCCCCTCCTGGAGGCAGCAAGCCAGGCCCTGTGAGCAAGCGGCCACCACCCTCCCTGCTCCTCAGCATCGCCCAGGGCACTCGCTTCTGGGAGTGGACCAGTGACCACAAGTACTCCCGGCAGGACAGGCTGCCCAGGTGCCCTTCACCCTTGAACAGGTGAAAGTATTCAAGAACAGTCCCCAGCAGCAGCACAGGATGCCAAAGGCACCCCTCTCTCTGATCCAGAGTCTCTCCATGAAGCAGCACATCACCGGAGTCGCCACACCACACCTGACAGCAAGGAGGGCCAACCGGAAGCCAGTGCTCCTTGCCCTACACGATACCTGCTAGGGACCCTCCAGGTAAACTCCTGATCACCAAAAGCTCCAGAATTAGCTCTGGATCAGGTTGTTGCAGCCTGGCCACAGAGAGACCAGCTCTGGCACCAGTGGTGCTCATGTGGCCCAGGTTAAACCTGGGGACTCCTCACACCCTGTGAGCACCATAATCATCTCTGACAGCCTTGCGTGCAGCCTGAATTCAGGGCTGACGCATACACAGCCTTTCAGTGCCAACCAGGACCACCTGGGTCCGCTGCTTGCCCCGAGGCACAGCTGGCCCGTGCCTGTGCCCGTGCACCATGCAGGCTTCCTGGCTTAGAAGGCTCCGGTGCACAGGTGCAGGAGATTCAAGATGTGGGTGAAGAATAAAGCACGCGTGTGGATGAACGGACGTGTCCTCGCTCCAGTGACAAGTCCTCAGAGCACCTTGGGTGCTGGGCCATGGCAGGAGGACACTGTAACCCAGTCATCTCAGGGCTCAGTGCGCAGGAGGAATAGGAGCATCGTCCAGCTCTTCCCCTCTCTGCACACCTGGCTTGGTCTTCTCCTCGCCAGGGGCTGCAGCTGTCACCCACATGTGGACCACCGCACATCACTCCCCTGGGTTCCAGATCCCCGACTGCAAGTCCTCCCACTGCCGGTGCCCCTGCCATGCTCCCTCGCCGTGCGAGGACATCACAGACCTGGGTCTAGCTCAACTCCCCATCCCACCACTCAGTCCTCAGGGATCTTTCCTTGTCCATATTTGGAGCGTCTCGAGCGTGTGCCGGGCATCCTGCCTGTCCCCACCACTTGGTTCCTGATGCCCTCACATGCTCTGTCTCAGGCTCACACTCCAATCGCCCCTCCGGCCAGAGGCGTCTGGCCACACCACCACCCTGCTTCAAACCCTCCAGTGCCACCCCCAGACTCGTGTAAACTCTAGTGGCTTTCCACATCACGCAGGCCTCCCACGGCCTGCCACCTGCTTACCTCACCTGCCCCATCCTGCTCCCACCTCGCTGTCCCTCCAACTCTACGGAGTGACTTCTGTGTCCTCTGACAGCCACAGTGTGCCTCCTGGCCTCTGAATGTGACTTTATGCCTGGAACACGTTCCCTTCCCTTTGCCTGTCCTTGTGGTGCAGGTCTCGGCTCAGCAGTCCGCCTCCTCCAGGAAGGCCCCTGACCACCTGAGCAGGCCCACGCGCAGCTCTCTCAGCACACCCAAGACAGTCCCAGGCAGGGCCAGCCTCCACCCCACTGCTATAGCCCTGCTTAGCACAGGTCCCAGCACCTTCTAGATGCCCAGTCAACGTGGGGTGGCTGGGGGACACCCAGCCAGTCCTGAACATGCGTCCCACATGGCTCCCAGGGCTGAAGGAGCAAGGAAGCTGCCCAGAGCGCAGCCCACAACCCCTGAAGGGCCCTCAGTGCTCCACCACCTGCCTGTGCTTTGCCCTTGCTTCCACTACCACCCACTATGCCAGGTCCCCTCCTTCCTGCCCTTTCCTGATCTACTGGCACTGGAAAGAAAACGGACCTCTTGGACCAGGGCGTGGCTCAGTGGGAGGGCAGCTGCCGGGCATGAGTGAAGCCCAGGTTCCACTCCCAGCACTGGAAGAAAAGGAAAGCCAACCTCAGTTTGCTCCTAGCTCTGCAGTTTCCAAGCTGCACGGCCTTGGACCAGACCCTTCCTGCTCTAAGTCTTCGTTTTCTCTTCTGTAAAATACCATAGAGCTGCTCTAAGGAATAAGTTAGACCGTGCGGATGAATCGGCTTCGTAAGCCTCCGATCAGGGACCGGAGATGCTACTATTCTTCCTCATCTTAACTGACGCTCTGATAATCAAGGGGATGGTCAGGACAGGAATTCACAGATTTCAGTAAATACACCATGAGCGATCCGTGTGTGCCAGGCCTTGTGACATATCAGGGACAAAACAAAGCCTCTGCCCCCATGCACTGGGCACTCGAGGAGAAATCTCTAGAAACAAAGCAGGGCTGTAAGAAAATGCAGAGAAACGGGCTGAGAAGGGGCAGCAGAGGCCCTCCCTCCCTCCCAGAGCTCACAATCCCCTGCCAGCTTGAGCGGACACTGAGAGCTGTGAATGAACACTTGCATGCTCCAGGGCAGAGCTGCCGGGGGACGGCATCCTGGCTGCGGGACCCTCCCCGGGCAGCCCTCCCATCGCACCTTCATGCGACTGTAGACCGTGGAGACCGGCGTGACCTGGTGGTGCTGGTGGGAGCCCAAGAGGCCACAGAGGCCACAGATGAGCTCCTGGTCCTTCTCGCAGAAAAGGCTGAGAGGGTTTTGGTGGTGGGGGCAGACAGTGGGCTCTGGGTTTCCTGGGAGCCGCAGGGCTTCGATCACCCGGGCCAGGGAGACATTGGGTGGGGAGCTGCTGCCGTCCACCGCCTGGCGGCACACAGGACAGCGTAGCTCCGAGCCCAGGTGGAGGGACAGGGAGACCAGGCAGCCCTTGCAGTAGGAGTGGCCACACTGCAGCATCAGGGGTTCCTTGAAGACCTCCAGGCAGATGGGACATTGAAGCTGGTCCTGCAGCTCGGGCACGCTCACCTGCCAAGCCACCTGCGCTGCCTGGGCTGAAACACATGCGATCATGCTCCATGTGGCCCCTCCCCTCCACCGCCACCAGCCCACGCCTGCTGGCATCTCAGTGGGCAGGAGCCAGTCCTGCACTCCAGTTCTAACCTGTTCGCACGTTGGGGCTCAGTTTCCCCACTGGAAAACATGTAAAAGAAAGGGCTTGACCAACCACAAAGCAAGGTCAGAGATACGTGATTCCACATTTTCCAATAAGATCTGCAGTGAACATGGAAGAAGCCTTCCTTGCCGGGTCCCAGCAGTATCTGGGCTAGAACTGGATGGCAGAAACAAGCTAAGCCCCTTCCCGCCTTCTGGATCAGTTCTGGAACTTTCCAGCAACAAAGCTTAGCTTCTAGAGGTTCCTGAGCACTACACGCAGGGATTCTGCTTCGGGGCGTCTCCAGTGAGATGGGGAAAGCTGCATTTACAACAGATGACTCCAGGCAACCTGCTAGAGGGACAGCACTGTTCCTCAGAGATGGGGACCAACAGGGCTCTGTCCTCACCTCATATCCACCCCCCTATGGAAGGTGACTGGCAGAGAGAGAAGCACCAGGATTCGCCAGAAACCTATGGGGAGCCCCACTCTGCCTACCTGGCTTCTCACCGTCCACCGGGCTGCCCATCGGGGCCTCCTGCCAGCATGTGTCTGCTCACCACTGTCCTTCCCAGCATGGGACAGCAGACCCGCAGACCTGGGGAGCTCAGCCAGACACCTGCTGCACTGCCTGGTCACTGCCCCTTCCCGCCACCCTTTCCCAGCAACACCCACGTCTCCAAGGTCACCCAGACTCAGGTGCAAGCTGCTCACATCACGGGACTGGGGAGGCGGCCTCCGCCGGGCCCACTCTGATAACCACAGCTTCCAGGCACAGGCCGGGGGAGGAGCAGGATGGGGGACAGGACAGCCGCGCTCTGATGGGCTGCTTTCCGATTCTCCTTTTTATAGAACGTTGGAAGTTTTTAATTTAGATTTTTAAATTGAGGTGTAACTTAATAAAATGCAGGAACCCTAACCACCCAGTCTGATGTACATCTCATGCATGCACAGGCACTCTGAAGAGCAAGGTAACCACTCCCTGCGCCGCCTCCCAATCAGCACCCCAAACAAGGACAGCCCCCATCCTGACTAGTGTCCTCACAGGGCCTGTTTCTGAATTTCAGAGTCACACAGGATGTAGTCCTTTATGTCCCATTCTTTCACTTAATATCACTCAGTTATGAGCCCGTAAAATGTGAAACCTTCCAAGACTTAGAAGCTCAGTGAATATTTTTATTTATTTTTGGGGTACTGGGGGTTGACCCCAAGGGTGCTTTTCCACTTAGCTACATCCCCAGCACTTTTTGAGACAGGGTTTAAGTTTCTGAGACTGGCCTCAAACTTGTGATCCTCCTGCTTCAGCCTCCCAAATTGCTGGGATTACAGGTGTGCACCACCATGACAGAAGCCCAGTGACACTCTATCATGCAGTTGATGAATATTATGGTCATCACATATACATTACAGGAATGTGGGAGAATATTCATTGGAAAAGACAGGAACAATGGATCCAGTCCCAATGATGTCTGAGCACCCGGGTTTGCCAGTGGGGTGAAGTCTCCCCCTGTCAAGCAATACCAAAGCCTGATACAGGCAGGCGGAAGGCTCATTTAACTCAACAAATACTTGAGAACTTGCCTGGCTCGAGCCCGGAACTGGGGATTCAGGATACAGGAGAAGGTAAGACGAGGTCCGCGCTCTTCTGGAGTGCGCACTCTAGTAGGCTGGGTGTTGCTATTAGGCCATAAATATGCCACCTACCAGCGTTAAAGGCTACGCAGGAAGTAAACGGTGGTGAACAACGGGAATGGGAGGGCCACTTGTGTGAAGGCCTATTTTAGAAAGGCAGGGCGGTGTCTCTGAACAGGGGACAGTTGAGCTTGTAGACAGGAAAATTCCTCAGAGCAACTGAGCTTAGCAGACTCTCATGTGGGAAAATCCAGCGGCTCTCAGCAGGTCCTGAGAACTCCAACCACCAATGTTATCAGAGAACAAGTGAGGCATGGGAAACAGCTGGCCACTGCCCGGTCAGTCAAGCCCTCAGCTGGTCCTAGCTTAGCAAGTTAAACCTATAAACATTACTTTATTAGCAAAAATTGGCCTCAGCGCCTCCTGCAACCAAACAAGAGCTCAGTTACTGTGACTGAATCCTATACTGGTTTGATCTTTGGGGCCTAGTGCAGGTGCCCAGCTCAAATCCAAGGCCTATGTAACAGGGTGAAGGATAAAAAGCAGCTAGTCATTCAAAGGCTGCAGGAGAGGTAATGGGTCAGCAAGTGCAAAGGTCCTGAGGCCACCAAGAGCTTTGTATTGGTGAACTACACTAGAACAGGGACCTGGGTAGCAGAAACATGAGGCAGAGGGAACCTTAGGAGATGAGGCCAGAGGGGTTGGTAGTGCCGGGGCAAAGGTCTAGATTGCACATTAAGGGCAGTGGGAACTTTTGGAGAGATGGTTGTTTTTGCAGTGATTTATATTTCTAAAGCAGCATGTTAGCCATCATGCAAGATAGTGGATTATAAAGGCTTGACCACTGGGTGGATGATTGATGATATCAATGACTCATAACCAGATCTAGATGGAAAGAGTAAGCCAGGCATAGTGGTACACGTGTAATTCTAGTGATTCAGGAGAATGAGGCAGGAGGTTCACAAGTTTGAGACCAGCCTCAACAACTTAGTGAGCACGTCTCAAAATAAAAACTAAGGGCCGGGGCTGTAGCTCAGTGGCAGAACATCCCTGGGTTCAATTCCCAGCATCAAAAAGAACAGATAAAAAGAGTATATGGGGGAATCTGGATTCAGATGCCTAAGGACATTCAGGTGGAGTAGCTGAGTAGCCCCGCAGCCTTCGGACTTCAGCAAATAACGGAATCACATGGAGTGCTTGTTAAGACAGATTGCTGGGCCCTAACCCAGAGGGCCTGTTTCAGGAGTAGAGGGAGGGGCCTAAGAATGTGCATTTCAAGTTTCCCAGTGGGGCTGGAAGTGGCTCAGCAGTTAGAATACTTGTCTTGCATGTGTGAGGACCCGGGTTCAAATCCCAGCACCACATATGCAACTAAATGTCAGAGAAACAGGCCAGATGGAAAAATAAAATTGGTTTTTTGCTCTTAAAAGTTGGGGTTGGGGATTTAGCTCAGTGGCAGAGCACTTGCCTAGTACACGCAAGGCCCTGAGTTCGGTCCTCAGCCCTGGAAAAAAAAAGTTTCCTAGCAACAGCAATGCTGGTAGTGTGGGGACCGCACTTGGACAAACACTGAAAAAGGCCACTGGACACAGGATCCTGGAGCTCTGGAGTTCAGAAGAGGCCCTAGTCTGGCAGGATATATCACGTTTAAACCTGTAGGGATGGTTGGGATCCCTTAGAGACTGAAAACTAGAATAGGATGGACAGAAGTCCAAGCGCTGGCCTGAGGCTTCTTATGCTCAGAGGTCAGAAAGAAGAGGATGATTGAGAAGGGCCAATGAGTGAAGAAGGAAAACAGGAGAGAGTGGTGTCCCAGAAGAGGCCCCATCGTGCCTCCCAGAAGCATTCTGCCTTTTGAAGGCAGAACGGCCCCCAAGATATCCATGCCCTGATTCCTGGAATCTGTGAAGGTTACTTGCCGTGGCAAAAGGGATCTGAATTATCTGGCCAGGCCCAATGTAATTACATAAGCCTTTTACAGCAGAGGTTTCTCTGGTTAAAGTCAAAGAGACATGGCGGAAGAGGAGGAAGGAGTCCAAACGCGGAAAGGCCAGCAGCACTGTTGCTTCTGAGAAGGGGCCACATGCAAGGACTGAAAGGAAGCCTCTAGCAGCTAAGAGTGGCCCCCGGCTGACAGCAAGGACACTGTCTCCAAGCCCAGAGCTGCTGGGATCTGGCTTCTGCCAACAGTGTGAATGAACTTGGAAGTGGATTCTTCCCAGGGTGCCCAGTAAGTGATGCAACCTCACTAACACAGTGATCTCAGAGCAGTCAGAACTACTCACCTACTCAGCCACGAGATAAGCAGGCGCGGGGTTAGGCCATTAGCATTGTGGTCATTTGTTACGAATACGGAAGCCGAGCTGAGACAGGTCAACTGTGTCAACTACTGACCAGTCTGGCAACTGAGGACTGGACGTGTCTGACGCAGGTGGCCACAAGCGCAGCTGTTTTTTCTAGGTGGCATGGCGCAGGTGACAGTGGTATTAAAGGGGCTGAGAAGACACTGCAGGATGAGGAGCAGATGGTAACTGTAGCCACCCCTGGAGAAGCCATTCCATGAAGAGCAGTGGAAGGGAACAGGAAGATAAAGGCTTTGGTTCATATTTCCCCCAATTCCTGGGATGATTTCAGGGGCCAAGTTTATGAGCGGGGACACACAAGGCAGTCCAGTCCTTAAGCAGGCAAGAAGGGAAGAACCCAAGGAATGAAGGATCAGATCAAGGATCCGGCTGCCTTTCTACCGCTAAAGAGCAGGTGCAACGGATTGTGATGATTCGGCGACATCAGAAGTACTCCAACTGTGAAGGGCCAGTCGGCACTTCCAAAATCAGGTCCAGGCCTAAATTTCTCCAGAACCCAGCGAGGGCCGCGAGTTGTCACCGCTGCCTGACATGGGACCCACAACCTGCCCCTGTGCTCTGCCCAGTCCCACCAAGTGTCCCCATCATGCTCAATGCACCCCATCGCGTACCCCTCTCTCCGTGCACCCTGTCACCTTCCCGCGAGGTTCTAGTGCACCTCCGTCACATGCCCCGCGCCCCACGCCCTCATCTCGTGCCCGATCATGCGTCACCCACCCCGCGTGCTCTGTGCGCCCTTATCCCGCGCTCCGCCGTGCGCACCCTAAGCCCCTCTCGCCCTCAGCCCAGGCCCCATCGTGCATTGCGCGCCCATCCGCGTGCTCCACGCCCCTCTCGCCCTCAGCCCAGGCCCCATCGTGCTTTGCGCGCCCCAA
>PVKS010021168.1:0-35521 GCA_004027875.1 Aplodontia rufa | reverse complement strand
CTAATCTTCAGAATCTATATACATTATATATTATTTTGTTAAAAATTTGTATGATTGTTCAACAAATAAATTTCTCAATTAAAAAAAGAAAAAAATGTGGTACATATATATATAATGGAGTTGTACTCTGCTACTAGAGAGAATGATATCATGGCATTTGCAGACAAATGGATGGAGATGGAAAAAATTATGCTGACCGAAACATCCTGGACTCAGAGACTCAAGGGCCGAATGTTTTCTTTTATATGTGGAAGCTAGAATACAATCAGAAACAGATTGAAAGTTGGCTAAGCTAATAATAACCTCAACATGGATGAATTTTTACAGGAGCAGGGGGAACCATGGCTATGACACCGGGGGATGAAAGAAGGGGCACAGGGACTGGAGGGAGGGATTAGGGGGATATCAAGGTAGCTGAAGAGAGGGACTAGGGGGGTTATCAATCCAGTGGGGAGCCTTTGACTTCTATGAGAAGCCCAAATAACATGGGGGTAAAGTAGGGGAATCATGGGATCAGGGAGAACTCAAAGGGGGAAGATCATGAACTGGTATCAGCCTTGGCTTGCTTTGTCAATATCCATGTGTTCACGATTCTGATTCCCTCCAATATGTAAGACTGCTGAACCAAAAAAAAAAAAAAAGAAAGAAAGAAAGAAAAAGAAAAAAATGCTCTAGTAATATAATGATGAAATTTATGGGGTTTTAGGTAATGATTTTCTTAAAAATCTTAGCGACTGAATTCTGAATTGACCCCAAATTTGGCAATATTTTGTAAAACAGTTATTTTCTGGAGGTATTTAAGTGGACATCCAGATTTTATCTCTCAAAATGTCATCTGAGTACTAAACAATTTTTAATTCTTATTCTAAACTATGAAACTCTGTTTATCAAATATGGCATGCACTTAAAGTGGTTTTCTAGGATTTGACTTCTCAACTACTTCTTATCAAGTTTAATTTTGGGATGATGGGTGTCACAGTGGTGACTGTGTGACTAATATTCTGAGTGGGGGAACATCCTGGGAGGCTGCTATTTGTTAGATTTCTCAATAAAATGCTACATCAGCTTTGTTCAATGGGTTCAGAAATAGGCATATAAAATCCCCTTTTGTACAACTCAGTTCATTTTTTATTTATTATTTATGAAAGAAGAAGACACAGGACAAGAAGGATTAGTAAGTAAAGAGAAAGAGAGGGTAGAGGAACAGTCAGAATCATGCAGAGTAAGCACTCATCTTTCCAGGGCTAAACAGAAGATGTCTGGCATGCTCACCTCCTGGGCCCACTTGGATCATGGACAAGTGCCATGTTTAATGTTTTATGACATGCCTCCAACTAGAAATATATATGTAGAGGTATATTAAAACATGTGTCTTCATTCAAGGAGAAAGAACAGACATGTTTTAAATGCTGAGAAACTGGGTTGTGTTTACAAAGGAACACCGAACAAACAGAATATTTTGGAATCTAAAAAATATAATCATCTCTAAAGGTAGACAGTTTTATTTTTAAAATTCAATTTACCTTTTAAATCATTCTCATTGATCAGACTAGCTCAATATTTACTGGTGTTCTTTAGGGAAAAAATCTTCTATCCTCTTTTAGGCAGATATTCTGTGGATAATGCCTTTAGGCTGGTCTTATGGATACTCAACCATGGAACATCTCATTCATATTCATTTTTTCCCTTGTCAGAGCTTATATTTGGGGTCTTACCATGTCCTTAAAGGCTTTCCTAAAGGAGAAACTAAAACTTAATTTTGAGGAAGGAAATTAAGAAATCAAAAGCTTAATGATAGGGACTGGAGCAGTGTTTGTCTGGTATGCACGAGGACCCAGGTTCCAATTCCAACACCACATACACAACTAAGTATTAGAGAAAAAAGGCCAGATGAAAAAATAAATAAAATTGATTCTTTATTTTTTTTTCAAAGAGAGAAGGACATGAGAGAGAGAGAGAGAGAGATAATAAATTTTATTTAGTTTTTCATGTGACCTTTGTTGCTCCAACACTGCACCGTGTATGTGGTGCTGGGGTTCAAACCCATGTCTTCATGCATGCCTGTCAAGTGCCATAACTGCAGCCCCAGCCCCTATTCATTCAATCTTAAGATATATATTATGTGCCTATCATGGGCCAAGCTGCATCTTGGTTCTGGGGTTACAATGGAAGTACTAATCCAAATGGACCATGGACTTGTTCTACCTTCTCCTTACCTTTATCTACTCAACAGGGGCAGTCTGTAAGATTTTGTAGGGCTACAACAACTGTGTGGACTTTGGTTTTGGAGATTTTATTTGCTCATTAGGGATTACTTAAGTTCCTATTTGGTGGGTATTTGTTTCTTACCTTTGATTTACTTGACTGTGAAGAAAGGATATCATAATACCTAGAATATTCAGTAGAATTACCAGAACAACAACTATTTAATACTGAACAAGGGTTTGGGGAGCAAAATGATATATATAAAATGATGTACATTTAAAAAATATTGATCACTGTACTTGTGGGTAAATAATTCCCCAAAGAAGAATGAACACAAATGAGTTTTGCATGGAACTTGGGTGTATGATTAATGTTCCCAGTAACCCTTACATTTTCTGGGGACATTAATGTAAAGATGCTTTTGCTTTTGACATTATGAAAGGTAAAGAGCAGCTAACGTCAGAGGACATTGGAATGGACCTGAGGGGAGGACCACAATGCAGTAGAGTAGAACCTATATTTCAGCTAAAACTGAGCATCTAGAAAAGTTTATCTTACTTCTTTTTAGAAAAGCTTTGTTGAACACACTGAAAGCCACTCATCCATTAAAAAAGAAATCACAAGTGATTTTAAGCACAAAAGTGGATGACACTATCACCCCCCTTGATATACATGTTATTTTTAAGGATGTATCAATATCAGTGTGTGTGAAAGGCAGAAGTGGGAAGAAACAAGATGAGAAAGTAATACCGCAGGCTGGTTATTTGATCTCAGCTGTAGAGATTAATAGCATTGGAAATGGAAATTACGGGGAAGAAACAAGGCAAGTTTCAAAGGAAAAGAAAAAAATAACCAAACCCCAAACACACAACAACAGAACAAGCAGCAATTTAGAAAACAGAAGTTCTTCCAGTGTGAAGTGCTTGGACCTCTGCACTGGAGATAATATCAATGCTACTTACTGCTCTGGGGTCTGTGAGGGACGACCAGACATGAAACTGCGGCATTCCTCAGGGGCAGAGGACACCTGGCTTTTATCCACAATGCTTCCCGCCTCTGACCTATGCAAAGAGCACATTTTAGCAATCACAATAGAGCATGACACCACTTCTTAATGATTCATATGTTCCACAAAGCAAAAGTCTATTATAAGCATCCTATGTGGCTTATAAACTTATGTCACCACAAGTCTATGTTATATAGATTTACGCTCTCATATTGCATTACTGCTTACAAATACCCCCATTATTGCTTACCAGTACCCCCATTACTGCAGATGGGGAGGATTTTAAGCTCAGAAGTTTCCTTTAATCTTTGTAAGTGGTATTTTGTATATACTAGGCATAAAATAAATGTATGTTTAGTAGAAGAATAAACAACATGGGGCTGCATAGCAATTTGACTTTTGCCATATTTAGAATAACACTTACTGAACAGGGTGATATCGTTTCAGTAATCACTTTTCCTTTCCAGATAAAATGCAAATTACATGTAGAAAAGACTAAAATATAATTATTTTACCATATAATGAACAGTTTTGAAGTAAAATTCAAGTACATGACAGTTTGGGAACAAGTGAACTCTGATTCTCATAGAGATGGTATTTATTTAATAGCAATTCATTCCTCTTCTAAGCTGCAGCTCAACCACATCAGTAGTAGAACTAATGCAGGACAGTTTTACCATCTCTGCACTGAAGATCTGCCATCCAGAGCCACTTGGACAGTTCAATTGAAGACAATATTCTACCCACCCAAGCAAATACCCATCCATATTCAGAAAGCCCCAGCTGCCAACCTTTTACTGCCTGCAGGCTTAGGCTCCTGTTCATTTTCTTCCATCTTTTTCCCTGGTGCTAATTTTTCAGCACTGTCAAGCAAAGCACTAAGAGCCACTCTCCTGAAGACATTTCCATGAGCTTCTTTGATAAACTGGACAAGCTGACGGATGTCACAATACAGTCCCTGTTTGAAAGCAAGAAGAAAGTATGGGGAAAGAAAGATAGCTGTGTGATTAGTTTTCATAGAGAAGGAAAGGGCAATTCCTTAGGTTTAGATGAACACTGTAATAATAAAGAAAGACAATTACTACTGTTGAAACATACAGTATATTCCCTCAACAGTGTTCCTATATAACATTACCAAGGACCTTGCCAGTCATTCTTGGCATGAAAAAGCATGGTTATGAAGCAAGATGCATATTCAGAAATCTGGATGTATTGGTAGAAAGACATCAATCTACATTTTTTACTCATTAGATTTACAAGCTTTTTGTCTCTGAATGCTAAAAAGACCTTACGAGATGCCTGTAAGGAGGAAGAAATCAAAGAGATAACAATAGGAAGAGATGAATCAAACTCTCACTTTTTGCAAATGATATAATCCTATATCTGGAAGATCAAAAAAACTCCACCAGAAAACTGATAGAGCTTATAAACAGATTTGGCAAAGTAGCAGGCTACAAGTTCAACACCCATAAATCAATAGCTTTCCTATATGCCAACAATAACAGGGAAGAAGAAGAAATTAGGAAATTGGTCCCATTCACAATATCCTCTAAAAGAATAAAATACTTCGGAATTAATCTAACAAGAGAAGTAAAAGACCTCTACAAGGAAAACTATCTAACACTGAAAACAGAAATTGAAGAAAACCTGAAAAGATGGAAAGGTGTTCTATGCTCTTGGTTAGGCAGAATTAATATAATTAAAATGGCCATTCTGCCAAAAGCACTGTACAGATTCAATGCAATCCCCATCAAGATTCCAATATCATTCTTTGTAGATATAGAAAAAGCAATTCTCAAAATTATTTGGAATAATAAGAAACCCAAAATAACCAAAACATTACTAAGAAAGAAAGATGAAACAGATGGCTTTGCAAAACCAGATCTAAAACTATACTATTGGGCTGTAGTATTAAAACCAGCATGGTATTGGTATCAAATAACATGGAGGAGAGAGTCTATTCAACAAATGGTGCTGGACAAACTGGACAGCCTCTTGCAGAAAACTGAAATTATATCCTTATCTCTCACCATGCACAAATATCAATTCTAAATGGATCAATGAATTAGGAATTAAGCCAGCTACCATACATCTGCTAGAAGAGAAATTAGGACCAACACTCCAGCATATGGGAGTTGGTAATGATTTCCTAAACAAGGATCCTAAAGTGAAAGAATTACAGTCTAAAATCAACGAAACTAAAAAGTTTCTGTACAGCCCAGGAAATAGTCAGAACAGTCAAGAGACAACCTACAGAATGGGAGAGAATCATGGCCTGTGATCCCTCTGACAGGGGACTAATATCCAAAATCTATACAGAACTCAAAAAACTCAATAACAAAAACACAAACAATTCAATCAATAAATGGGCCAGAAAGCTAAACAGAAACTTCTCAACAGAGGATATTGAGTAAGCCAATGAATACACGAGAAAGTGTTCTAAATCACTAGCAGAAGAGAGAAATGCAAATCAAAACTACCTTAAGATTTCGCCTTACTCCAGTCAGACTAGCAAAGATGAAGAAGATGAATAGTAACAAATGCTGGAGGGGTTTTGGGGAGATAGGAACACTAGCACACTGTTGGTGGAATTGCAGACTGGTCCAGCAGCTCTGGAAAGCAGTGTGGAGACTCTTCAAAAAATTAGGGTTGGATCCACCATACGATCCAGCTATCCCTCTTCTGGGTATTTTCCCAGAGGAGTTAGAATGAGCACATTACAACAACATAGCAATATCCATGTTCATAGCAGCTCAATTTACAATAGCTAAATTATGGAACCAACCCAGATGCCCCTCACTGGATGAATGGAACCAAAAGCTCTGGTACACATATATACAATGGAGTTCTACTCAGCTATTAGACACAGTGATATTGCATCTATTGAAGGTAAATGGATGCCATTGGAAGAAATCATGCTGAGCGAAGTTAGTCAAAACAGAGAGTCAAGGGACGAATGGTATCTCTCATTTGTGGAGGCTGGACCTAAACCCAGGCTCAGGAGTAAAGTAGACAAACTCATGTTTAGATCCATAGAACAAAAATGCAAAATGTTAATATTAATATTAACATAATATTAATATAATATTAACATAATATTAACATAAATTAATGTACAGTTGCAATATACTTCATAAAATATTTGAACAAGCTATGCTGCATACCTGTACAAAAGCATAAATGTTTAATCCCATTGTCAAATGTTTTGAAGAATAACAAGGGATGATAGGAAGGGAGGAGAAGTGGAAATGTTAGAACTAAGATAAAGCAAGGTACATTCCAAGCAGTTATAAATGTCACTGTATATACTATAGCCCTATATATATATAAATGTTTTTCATAAGTATAAGGATTATGTCACTGTATTTGGGTTTTTAGGAATAATATAGGACCCAGAAGAAAGGCAAAGGATCAGGGGATGGGAGGAGGTAGGCAGAGGGATGTGGGGGGCGGGTATTGAAAAAATTGTATTGCTGAATTGCGTGCATCTAGGAATATGTGACAACTAATCCCAATATTATGTAAAACTATAATGCACTAATAAAAATAACTGTTTTTTAAAAAGATGCCTGTAAATAAAAAGGTAGTTAGAATTTTATTTAGATTAGAGATTTCAGCCCCTCTTCAGGTTCTCCAAATTTTCTACATTATTATGACAAAATGTTAAGTGCTCTAGATTCTTAAAAAGTCCAATTATTTAAAAGGATGGTGAATTTTGCTGGATACTTTAAGCAAATAATATGTATGTTGTAGCCCCTTTGAGGTGAACTTGACTCTAAACTTAATACTATGCAGGGCTATTAAAACCCTAATGAATGGGTAACCTTTTATTAAGATATTAAGATTTTGTACCACCCAGCATTTCCTCTCTCTCTCTTCCATCCTGAAAAAGGTAGTTTACTGTTTACTTTTCCTTAGTTACTGTTCATGGCAAAATAGAATGCAGAGGTCTAAAACAATAAGTTGCATAGCTTTTGTCATGAACCTAAGGCCAGTGGGGAAATTATACCCATGATTTTTAGGAAAGCAGAAGACAGGGCTCTTGAGGATAACAGAGTATATCTTGGGCCTTGTGGGTATCAGGGCCCTGTGCCCTTCCCTCTGCTCTTCAGTAGGTCCTTTATTGAAGGGGAAGTACCCAAAGAGCAAGGGTCCCAAACCCACCAGAGTGCACAATTCTAAGCATGCAGCAGAGGGCACTATGCGAAATAACAGCTGTAGACTAATTATTGAGACCTGGGGAGCCTCCTCAGGTCCTAGGAGCTACCTAAGATGCAGATCTTTATACCTCTCTATGAGGTTGGGAAACTTAAGTTTGACTTCTAATCATCTTAGTGGGATAGAAATTCAAAATTGGGCTTTGATGATTTAAAGAAAATTAAGAAATGTTTCTTCTATATGTAAAGTTGTGGATAAAGATTTATAAGCACTCACATGTAGTATGATGAGCTTTTTAAATTACTTCTTGCCATGAACAAAATAAATGGAGACACAGTTGCTGTGTTGCACTCATGGTTCAAGAATCTTGTTGGGTTAGTTTTGACCATCTGCAAGAGGTTAATTTTCTTTGATCTGGAGTTTTGCTGTTTATCTTAAGTCAATCATATCATAATTTAAAAGAGTTGAAGACAATGTCCTTGATTCATCTAGATTAGCAGGTAGAGTCCATATGTGAAAGTAGCCAATTTCTGAATAGGAGTCATAGTATCTAGCAGATTAGTAAAATATGCTCTTTTGCTTCCCAGAGAGATCTGAACTCATCTATTCATGTCAGATTTGCCAGCCTTAATGTACATTTACTATCCCAAGCTATGATCTCCTTGGTAGAAATCAGAACTAACCTTTTATAGCCTGCTTCTCACCCTACACTACTTGCGACTTCAGTGGATTAATTAACACTGTCCTTTATGAAGACTATCTAAAAGATTACAGGGCTCAAAGAAAACAAAACCAATTTCAGCAAATGTTTGCATTAAATTTAAAAAAAGAGAGAGAGAGGGACAGTGTGTGTGTGTGTGTGTGTGTGTGTGTGTGTGTGTGTTTGTATGAGAGAGAGAAAGAGAAAAAGAATCAATTTTATTTAGTTTTTTCATGTGGCTTTTGTTGCTCAGACACTTTGTTGCATACATGGTGCTGGGGTTTAAACCCACGTCCTTGCACGTGCCAGGCAAGCACCATAACTGCTGAGCCACCACTCCAGCCTCTGCATCAATTTTTAAAGTAAGCATGGCTTCAAGTAATGCTTGGTTTGTGATCCTTTAATATTTCATGAAGCAATAGATATGCCTTCTTACTGAAGAGCTCAAAATACCTTGCAACAATTTCATCAAACACTAAAACCTTAGAGACGGAAGATAAAGATATGTCAATCTGCACATAAAATAATGAAGAACAAGGAGGAGCAAAGAATTGATAAGGCTCCACCATGAATTACAGGTTACACTGAGGAAAAGGGTATTGCAACATTAAGACTTTAACTTCTCTTCCTCATGGCCATCACATGAGCAGTTTTCTCAGAGGAGAGGCCGAGAACTCCCTGGGAAGAAGAGGAGAGCTTCTCACCAGATTCTCAGGGCTGTGCAATTCGTGTGTGGTGGAGGCGCAGCGAGTGATGAGGGACTTAAACATGGCACTGACAATAATGCCTTCCACGTTTTGGGCTGAGGATTTGTTGTCCACTGTGGTGAAGTTGTTTCCAAACCCGGCCTTGTCTGGAAGGCAAAAGCACAAGTTTAAGTCAATGCTTCCATTATGCTCCAAAATCAAGAGGAGCACCCAGGAAATAGTGAAGGGCTGCACAAAATCCAGAATTTGAGCATTAAAGGTGGTTTAATGATGTCTGTGCATGCTCGGAAATAAAAGATCCAAAGCCTCCTTCTCAGTCTTCTCTATAACATCTCCAGTATGTGAACTCTTTTGATTGACATCTTAAAAGTGATCACCTATTTAAAACTGACTCCAGAACTAAAGCCACAGTTGATCCTCTTTCCTTTGCTATGTTCCTCTATAGAAACCCTGGAATAAGGGCTTATCATATCAGAATGGTTTTCAGGCAAGTATAATACAAAGTTAAAAAACAATGAAGTGTGAATTACAGCTGAGACCTGCATATATTTTAATGTGATAATCAAACAATAAAGTCTGAAATACAACCAGGAAAAGTGCTTCTAAATATATCAAATATCCCTACAATTTTAAATTAATTAGCTATCACTTATAGAAATTATAGCATATACTAAGTTGTTATTTCTTCTGAGACTTTAATAAAAATTTGTATTTTACTCAACTCAGGAATCATGCATAATTTTCAGTCCAATGCTGCATTTGCATTCAAATGGTAGCAGAGGTGTTCAGTTCATTATGAATACAACTGGTCTTCATTGGTTTCCCCCTGTAACTTAGATGGGTTGGCTGGAGTTTTCTTAAAATCATGAAACTTTAAAATAGGTTGTAGACCAATGTATGCATCCATTTGATTAATTTTAAAAAGTCTATATGTACGTATATATGTGTACTTCAAAATCGTGTTCTTGCTATATTTACCACAACCATACATTTTTGTTTTTACTTTCTTGTTTTGTTTTGTGAAAAAAAAGTTAAGCACTGTGCTTAGTACTTAATAGGTATTCATTTCATATTTGTTGAACTAGTGCATATGTTCCCTGTCTCTTGATTGCTGCCTCAGTTGTCATAAAAGAGAAAGTCATATGAAAGACAGGAGTCTGACGAATGGTAGTATAAAGATTGAGGGGCTAAGGTAGGAATGCCACAGACTTCAGCAAATTCTCCTTCACTAAGGTGAGTTATCCTGAGGACAAAATCTGTCATTAAAGATGATGTGCAATCTTTTCTTGTTCATGCTCTATCACACACACATGCACACACACATACACTTACACACACTTGCATGCATATGCATCTTTCTTCTCTTAATCTTATCCCCATAAATTTTGTGCACCCCCCAAACACTACCTGCTTCATCTCGCAGCGATTTCTCTTAGAACTCAGGTGCAGCTTTACTTACTGTCAGTGACTGGCTCCATACAAAATCCTAGCAAAGCATGCAAGAAGTCCACTACATTATTCAGAGAGTCCTTGTTCACATAGTCCCTCATGGTTTGTCGGAACTGCATCTTATCTAGCTTGTATAGCTTAGTGAGGCAGTGCTGGGCCTGCAATGAAGGAAGAAAAGTGAAAAAGTCACAAGTACCAGCTTAAGCTACAGATATCATTATTCCAAGACAGAAGCCTCAGATGGCGAAGACAACTATCCATCCCCAATTGCTGGTGCTGGCCAACCTTGCTAGCCCCGCCTCTCTAAGTAAGAAGTGGGCAGAGACAGATGGGGAGTGCAAGGAGAAAACCCCAAAGCTAAAGTCTAATGCTGATTCAGTATTTACAGCAAGATCAAGGCTTTACGATCTTAATGACAGGAACTCAAAGTGTAAAATTTAAGTGATAAAATTAGCAATCCACACTTAAAAAGACATAAAGGCTTTGTGCATTGGGAAGAAGCATGCCACTGCCATGCCCAGCCATGTTGACATTAAACAGACTTAACAGAGGGAGTGAGGCAAGAGGAGTAGAAAGTGGGTGTTTGGTGTCCTCTTATATGGTCTTATTTATACATCTGCATTTGAATGTGAGTATGCTATTTGCATAGAAGTTGACCGCATGTATATGAAAAAAAGTGAAAATTGACCAGGTCCTGCTATTCACAATAGTTGTGTTTTTCTTATGGTCCAGCAAAGAATTTTGCCACTGGAAAAGGAAAAGGGAACAATTCTCAGCATCAGAACCAAAGAAGTCACAATCATTGACTGAAGAAGGCAGCAGAGTGATCTGATACTGGTTAGGAGCATTAGGGGAATCTTCTAGTCCTTTCCTACTACCCAAAGAAAAATCCCATTTGTGTAGAATTTTGCTATGTAAAAAGTGTTTCTTGCATGTAATTGCATTAAATTTAACTTTCACTCCACCTCTTTATTATAGCTGAGACCCAAAGAAGTCAAGAACTTTATAAGATGACAGTATAAGTTCCACAGCAGAGCCCAAACTGGAAATCAAGGTCATACTAATGTATAGTTATTTCTCCTGTGCTATTCTACTCTTATTAATAGGTAGTCATGTTTTTGAGGAAATATATTTAGATACCACTCATTTCCAAAAAGGATTTAAATGATTAATAAAATAAATCAATTGGTATGTTGAAGACTAAATCAGAACAAAAGAGATACAAGAAAGTCTATAGCAACGGATGAAATGGGGAAGTGGCAGAAGTCTCTAGGTTGAAGGAAAAGAGCTAAGGATCTAGAAAGAAGGGGTAGCTTGGGGAGTGCCATCTTAATTGAGGAAGGGAAACTTTGTGCAACCAGGTATAGGAATGGAAGTCAGATTAGGGAAGGCAATTACTGAGAATCAGAATCTTGCTGGTGGGTTCTTAACGGTGACCCAGAAGAAAACTTAAGTCACATTACTATTTTGACAAATCAAGGCTCAGGAGAAGATACTTGGAAATTTTGAGAAGAAAAAACAAAGAGTATAAAAGAATGAAACTTGGAATTAGTTACAGATTTCTTGCTATGACCTTGTTATAATCCCTCCATCTGTATCACAGTCAGATGGATTGGAATCTTTTTTCATTCCTTCTTTACTATGTTCCAGAAAATTTGAAATTAGGTCTTTTTATTCCCAGAGAATTTATTAGTTGCCAGATCTCAAACAGGCTCATTTATTTTTACTTTATTTTTATAAGATACACACTTCTTGTTATAAAATGAAGTTTGCAAAGCACTTAGGTGAAATGGTCTCCATAAAGAATTTGAGAACATCTTTGCTGTAATATTTACAAAGAACCTTTAAAATCCTGGGTCAGACAATCCTAAAGTTCAAAATATTTCATATTCTCTATAAAAATACACCCAAAAGTCATAGTTTCAAATCTACTGTTCAATGGCTCTTCGCCTGTCTCTATGGTCTGTATGAGTTCAGTGGGTAGTTTAAGCAAGAATAAGATTCCCAAGCTTTAAATATTTGCATTGTGAATGAATATCTTAAATTTCTTCAGTGATGTAAAACTGTTAAAGAATAAATTCCTTTCAATAACTTGGAACTAGAAACCAATGAGTAGATTAATGCTCTAGGGAGTATTGAGGGATGATGTGATGGAACTGCTAAGCATTTCAATAGATATCATTACTGTAGTTTTCCATTTCTAAAATAACACAGAACAAACAAAAAATTATAGAGTGTATGACCTGCTAAAGGTAAGGAATATTCTTAACTTTTTAAAAATTTAGTTAACTTCTCAGTGAGCCCCCCCCATTCCTTGGGGGAGAAAAGAAAAAGAGAAACTTCTGGAAACCAATGGTAGAGAAATTTAGAAATATCTAACTTCTTGAAATAGATATTTCCCAGGAAGAATTTCTTAAATTTATATTTCTTAGACAATGTGTTTACTGAACCTGGGTAAACACATGTGATGTCTATAATGAGTTTAGAACAGGTTTACAAGTTAATGGAAGATGTTCCCCATAAACCAAGTTAAGCCAGGCAGAAAACTGACTGCCTCACGGAAGCCCTCAGTACCTGGGGAGGGAAAGCATGGTGGGTAAGCACTAATACCAAGCTTCAGTTCTGATCCAGCTAGTACTGCTTTCTGTGAATCCAGAGAGACAGGATACTGTCGTGCAAGCTAGTTTATACACACAACTAGATCTTGACATTTTGTTTTAGAATTCATTTCATGAAATTGGTCTTTGCATGAGGGGTGATGTAGTTTATTTAACCTTGAAGGCTTTTATTCATGGCATGATAGACTTAAAAGATCAAAGAGTCACACACCAATGTGCAAAGACTGAGACCATGTAAGCTTTATACTGCCTTTCCAGTTGTTGTTCTGTTTTATTTATGTTTTTGTTTTTACATTTGGCCTCAAAAATCAAGAGCTCCATCAAGATGTTCATGTTTCAAATTAATTACTTTGACTGTAACTCCCCACATACAAATAAAAAACTAAAATAATACAGCATAACAGAATAAAAAGAAAGACAGATGGATAAATAGATAGATGATAGAAGATTCATTAAGCAAGAACTCAGCATGCTAGTTCTGTGTGAACTTCTCATGACAAAACCTAACACCAAGGAAAACCATTCTGGCACTAGATTTTGACATGATCCTAAAACTCTGCCAAATATGCCACATGCTTCCTAGACTCATATTTGCATTAAATCCTTATTTTTAAAAGAATTTTTTCTTAGAATTTCAATTCACATATGAGGCAACCACCCCAGCTCAGGCTTGCTGTGAAGGTGGGTCACTGCTCAAGTCAGAAGGGACAAGAAGCAGTCAATGCAGCTAACTGAAAATGAGCTGTAATGTTCCATTACAGTATTATATGTGGCAAGCTCAAGTGCAGAATTTCAAGTTTCACACAGTTCAAAGGGACATGATCTCAAATATGTAGAAGTTGAGGTTCATTCTTAAGCAAAGGAGCCAGAAAATGTCTGGCTACTTTTACAGTCCTGTTTTGTCCCAATAAGGGCCATTTTCCATATCTAAGTAAGAATAACAAACCAAGTCCTAAACTTTGACCCCTTTCTATAACATGAAATATGCTTCTATAGTAGCCAGACAGATGATTGAAAATCATTTGTCAAAGCTCATCAGAAGCTTACTAAATGTATTCACTTGCGTAAAGTTCTTTCAAACTTCATTTCACACATTCCAATCAGAAACCCTTTCACCAACTGGTTGTTGGTCTGCTCTAGGCAGGGGGCTGAAGTGTTTTCCCAATTAAACTTTCCCAAGCCAGTTTTAGATATTTTGAGATATCTTGTGGGAATCCTCCCATCCCAAGTCACCATTAAACACCCTTTAAATACAGTATTTTTCAGGGAACACTGACCCTCATTGTCAAAGGACTCATTCCTCAACTGGAGGAAGGGAAGAGGGAGAGGAAATGGAATCTACTTTAATTCTCTTACATTCTCTCGGAATACCTGGTGTCTCAGACGATCTCCGGAGATCCCTCGGTGTCCTTCTCCACAACCATAGGCACATCCCAAAGATTTCACTATTTTGATGAGCATGGTGAGAGCAAGCCTATGGTTGCTTACAGGTGTACTTTCATCCTGGCACCCAAAATGGAGAAACAAATAGAAGTCTCTTTACTTTGCCACTTTTACTACTAAGATTCTATTTTATGATCAAATAAAGTTTGTATTTTTATAATAAGCACCTGCAATTTGGAAAACAGAATTGTCAAGGGCTCAGCAAACAAATTCAGTTTTCTACAACTTAGTTCATGAATTAAAAGAAAAAATTCATGCATTTTGAACATCTTCTGGTGCTAAAGAACATGAACACAGTCCTCTTCATTAGAAGACATTGCTTATATCCTTGGCAACCTAATGGAACAGCTATATAGATAGAGATAGTGGGACTATAAGTGGTAAAAGCCAATATATTTTCTTAGAAGTTACCTTCATCAGCAGTATTCTGATAATACCACCAGATAAGGATTACTGCTGAATTTCTGGAACTGGTCAAAGTCTGGAAATTTGAATTCTCATGGCCATTTCTGTTATTCAGAGGGATTTTTCTAACTGTAGAGTTTTACCATATTATAATACACATGTACAATAAAAGTGAGAATTATAAACATTCAGCTTGATTCTCCTCTTGAGGCTAAATTTGAAGCCCTCCTGAGATGAATTATGAGAATCATTATCATATACTCTTTTGCCCTTTTGAAACTACAATGGGAGTGGAAAGCATGATGTCCAAAAAGGAGCCTCCTTGACCCATTTCTAAAGAAGCATAAGGAAACTGTTGCTAAGGGATGATGCTGAGCCCAGTGTGTGCGAGTCATGGTCTTCGGAAGCAGCAACCTGCCTCTGTTATCTAGCTACATTGAGAGTCAGCAAATGCATGGAGGACTTGGGATTCCAGCTCCTAGTCCTTCATCACATATAATGTTAAGTAAGTTAACTAACCTCTATGTGTTTTAGTTTCCTTACCTGGAAATTAAGCATCCTAAGAGCTACCCTTCCTACTTCATAGGTTTTTTTGTGTAAGACAAATGACATAATAGATGACAATTGCTCTGAAATCTAAGGGATTTTTCCATTAGTCACATGAACAAGTTGGCACATAAAATTTTGAGCCACACATAGAAAGAGTAGTCCAATATTAGTAGGGTGTGAAAAAAGAACTAGGGATTTATCTAGACATTATTATCTGCCTTGATGTGGTAGGGTAGACCCTCTCCTCCCCTAATGTTATGTAGTTGGTCCTCCTTTTCCTATCTATAAACTCATGCAGTGAATGCAGTGCTGGGCCCCAGAGGTTTCCCCTTCAGGAACAAAACATTCATTCTCTGAGCCATCGGAAGTATTAGTGGCTGATGGCCCTCAGCTAGGCCTGCCCCTGCTGGAGAGTTGCTTCTACCAACTGAGCGACTTTACCCTGTTTTCCAGGAGGCAGCCTACCTCCAACAACAGGTCAGCAGCACGAGAGTGGGAGAGGCCAACATCTCCTTGCATCACCTAAGAACTGCTTTGAAGAGCTATTCCAACTCCAGACACATTTACCAACTAAGATATCATTTTTAGTTTGGATTAAATCTTTCCTGCAACATTTGATGATTGCATAACCTTGGGCAAGCTACTTAATCACTCAATACCCTACGAAATAGCAATAATAATAAGATAATACACTTGTAGAGATGTTATAGGAATCAATTAAATATAAACATGTAAGGCCCACAATAATAGCAAAAGAAATGTTAATTATTATTACTAGATATAGGATATTGCTATTGTCTGGAGCACCTTTATGCAAATTAGAAACACACTTCTCTTGGTGAATGAACTGGAAACAGTCAAACCTGCTGGGTGGGTGCAGTCCTTTGACAATTGGCTCTGTAAGCAGAGCTTAACTGGATTTCACTCCTCACCAGTCCCCAAAGACAAGAGTCTTTGGATAGTATGTGGACAACATAGTAGTACAGTAGTGTCTCAGAAAACGTCACCCTGAGCAAGGGCTATTTGGAAGTTTGGCTTACATACATATATTTCTTTTTTTAAAAAGAGAGAGAGGGACAGTGAGAAAGCAAAAGATAAAAAGAATCAGCTTTATTTAGTTTTCATCTAGTTTTCATTGCTCTGACACTTCATTGCACACATGGTGCTGGGGTTCGAACTCACATCCATCCTCACATGCCAGACAATCACTATAACAACTGAGCCACTGCTCCAGCCCTTATATATACATATATTTTTTTTAAAGAGAGAAGGACAGTGAGTGAGAGAGAGAGAGAGAGAGAGAGAATCAATTTTTATTGAGATTTTCACACGGCTTTCATTGCTCTGACATTTAGTTGTGTACGTGGGTGCTGGGGTTTGAACCTGCGTACTTGCACATACCAGGCAAGCACCATGACTGCAGAGGCACCACTCCAGCCCCCTTTACACATATTTTAAAACTATTGTATGTTCCTTTTAAAATTCTCTAGTTCTGAAAATCCTTTAGAAGAATCTGTTTAGGTTTATTTCTTTAGACCTTTGGGTGTCCTTGGACTTAGTTGGCTTTCATTGAGGATGTTCAGAAAGATGTATCAAGCTACAGGCAGAAATCAGGGATACTAAAGAAAATTTCAACCTCTCAGTGTAAGCTAGTGGCCATTATAGAAATAGGAATTAGATCTTCCTTTCTGTCTTATTCAATTTCCCATGTTTCTGATAAAATAGGATGAAAAATTAGATAAACTTTCTGATTCCATGAAAGTAACAGATGGTTTGAGGGCAGAACAGACCTTTGTGAATCTCAAACACAAGCCTCTTGACCTACCATCAGGTTTTATTTTATAAATTTTTACACTAAAAATAATTTATTTTGAGAAATAACTACAAAACACTTGCATCTTGATTGCTATTTTAGAGACCACATCATCTGATTTTAAAATACCCCATACTTATCAAAAGTGATAATTTTGGTCAAAATAACATTTATAGCATCAAGCTAAAGTATCTAGAATAATGTCTAGGTTTAACATATAATTAATACAGAAGAAAATCCTAAGCTAAGGGACCCAAGAATATTGAAGTAAGAATATTTGGATCAGAGTTCTTGAATATTGGACAAATAACAGTAAGCCACGAAATAAAGAAACACATATGATAAATGCACGTTAATTTTGTACCAGGTACGACTTGAAAGAGAGAAGAAATTGTAAGAGGAGGGAACTCTGCAATCCTCATTCAGATATAAAAATCTAATGCCCTATAGGGAAAAAATGGAAAAGTTATAGTTTATATAATGTCTGTGGCTGTTAGACCTCTATTAGTATAATTCTACACTCAGAAGCACTTCACATGATTGTTACCTGTAAGAGATTCAAATCTTTTGTTGGTTTCAATTTCTGAATAGCACATTCCAGCTACAACCTCAAACGGAAATCAGTGTGCATTACCTGTGTTTAAGCTGTGCTCATTTGTATTTAAAACTCAAGAAGAGGGCTGGAGTGGTGGCTCAGAGGTTTTGGCACTTGCCTGGCAAGCACGAGGACCCGGGTTCAAACCCCAGCACCATGTACACAACTGAGTGTTAGAGCAACTGAAGCCATGTGAAAAACTAAATAAAGTTGTTTCTCTCTCTCTCACACTGTCCCTCTCTCTTTAAAAAAAAAAAAAAAAAAAAACTCAAGAAGAAAAAATGACTTATCAAAGTGAAATGCAGAGATCATAAACAGGTTTTGCCAAGGAAGAGGGAATGAAATTCAGGAACAAGTAATAATAGGAAGGCAAAAACCTCTGGGAGGTGACACATCGAGACACAAGGGGACTGTGGAGAGCTGTTCCCATGCCAAACCAACATCAAATAAATCAACCAACTAATCAAGCACCATTCTTCCCTTGCCTTTCCCTTAACTGTGCCAAAAATCTGTTAATTAAATCAAGAGGAAGAATTTTATTTTGAAGAAAGTCCATACTACATATTATGGACCAGATGTTTATGTCCTCCTGAAATTCATGTACTGAACCCTTAAATTCCAATCTGATTATATTTGCAGATGGGCTCTTGGGAATTAAATATAATTAAATAAGGTCAGATACTGGGTCCAGGGTCCAAAGGGATTAGGCTTTTTGTTTCCCTGAACATGCAGAAAGAGGAGGCCATTCAGGCACACAGTGATGGTGGTCACATACAAGACGGGAAAAAAGGCCTCAGATTAAACTGACCCTGCTGGCACCTTGACCTTGGACTTTCCAGCCTCTAGAACAGTGAGGAGTAAATTTCTGTTGATTAGGCTATTCAATCTACAGCATTTTGCTATTGCAGACTAAGTGAACTGAGACACTACTCAAACTACACCATGAAAGTCTTGAGAAAGAGGCTACCTTGGTGGCATGCTGAGAATTATGGTAATGGAATGTATCTGAGATGTTCTACTGCAGAAACAATATGACCAGAGAATTTGTTCTATCATAGCATGGATGATGATGGTTTGTGGATTTACAGTACAGTTCAATCTGTTTCTACTCATGCCTGCTGAGAACATAATTAACAGATTTCTACACTCATTATTCTCTTGTTCCAGTGATTAGTTGCTATTTCGAGCCAAGAAGTTGCTGGGAAGCCAGCTATGGAAAGGAATCCAGAGCAACATCTTATGAGGACGCAGAAGGAGGTTTGGTCATACCTTCTCTAGATTCTTATCATTCTTCTCATAAGGGCCTCCTCCACCTCCTCCACCTCCTCCTCCATCACCTCCTCCACCACCTCCATCTCCTCCTCCTCCTTCTTCTCCTCCACCATCTCCAGCTCCACTAAGGGAAGGGCCCCCAAATCCACAGGTGGAACTTCCGGATACTCCTTTGAACTGGAAAGTTCCTTCACTTGGTCTCTTTTCCAAAGTCTCATTTTCCTTATTTTCACTCTTCTTTCTATTCTTTTCCACACAGGGGACTACACCAAGTTGTAGCAAGCATTCCACAATGTTCAGTGCCACATCACAGATGCGAGAGCTGATGTCATGGTTAAGGACAAGATAAACAGCCTTCAGAACCACCTGCAGAAAACAAAGATAAACAGGACGATTGCATTTTCTCTTCCTAAATAGATTCAGTTATTCTGTTTAACCCATTTTCTTCATCTGTGCTATGGTGCAGGTGGTATAAATCAGTCAATTTTCAGATTTTCTTATCTAAGATATCTTGAGACTTTGTGTATGTGCTTAATGTAGGCTTTAAATCACCCAAAGAATTATAAACATGTATTATTTCTCTGAAATGTCCCCAAATTTGCCATTATATAGACAGTGGGAATATTGAAGTATAGTGAATTAATGGAAGAGTAATTATTTACCCAAATGGAAATGTTTACAATAGTAAACATAGTTAAAATCAATCCTCTTTTACTTTCCACAAATAATGAATAAAGAAGAATGGTTTATTTATGCTCATAATGAACACTTGCTCATTCACAACTGTATCACTATGTACCCTTCAACTTTAAATATATAATATTTGCATGTTTAAATTATGACCCTTTAATGATTTTAATATTTTAAATTATTTGCTAAGCCTAGTTCCCTGATGTGCAATCATAATGTTTGTGAAATATAATTATAAAACATAATATACAATTCTTTCATTTGCTAATAACTATACTCAAGACAGGCATTCTTGAGAATGCAAGCTTAACTACTTTAAGGACTTCTATTCATTTTTCCTGACTACACAGGAAATATGTATTCTCATTGCTTATATAACCAAATAAAATAAATGAACTTCTTATTTTGGCTCTGGAAAAAAAGGGGGGGTAACTCATCAAACACACACACACATTTATATTTAGGATTCACTACTAAAGTTTTTGAATTATAAAAATATTCCTAGATCAGATCAAATCTAATGCAATGCCTGGAGGGAAACAAAGGTGTATCTATGATGGTTGACACATTCATGAATTTTTTTATGTGGGCAGTTTTTTCATTTTAAGACTCAATACTTCTAGGAATCTCTATATCTTTTTATTCAATTTTGTAAATGTTAGGTTAAAGAATCAATATCTTTCAAGCCTTCATAAGAAAACTTTTGCTCCTTACAGAAAGATCAAGCATGCCATTTTTGTGGACAAAGTTGTTGGTGCCATCAATATGTTCTGTGTCCTCCAGGTAGCTGTAGTTTATGCAGGAGTCTGTGAGGCTGCGAGGCAGGTTTGCACATGCCAGGGGTTCATGAGGCATCTCTGGGATAGGCACCTGGTTGCAGAGCTTCCTCATGTGCTCACTGAAAAAGTCTGCGTAGCCTACGTTGAATGATGCCAGTGTGGTATTGAAGGTTGCTACTGTGATGGTGGAGATCTGGGATCGCACTGAAAAATGAACGCAATGACTTAGCATTCTTTATATTAACCTATTACATCAGTGAGACAGTTTATGTTGTTCTTTAAACTATGATCACGATCATATCTGGCTATAACTCTTGTAGATGTTTGACATATCGTCTCAAAGCTATCCTCAATTCCCATGGAACTGCTGAAGCTGTTAAGGCCAAGTAATAATGATAACTGATGAAGGCTGTAGAAAAATTGAATTGCAACTGTGTCCTTTAGCTGAAGCTAGGACTTAACTGTTGTCTAACACTGGCAGTGCACTTGATTATAATAGGTAGATTCTACACACTGGTAGATGACAAGACCATATTGTCAAAGACTACTTTAATTGATGTATTTTCCCACTAGAATTGGCTGTTAAAATATTTTATTTTTATCTGGTGTATTACAGAAAAAAACAAACAAGAAGGAACTTTTTTTCTCTGATTAAAGTAGTGGAACATATATTTAAAGTGATAACTAATAGACACTTGAAATATAGTATTAAAAGAGAGCGATAAAACCTGTGCTCTTATGAAAGCATAAGAATAAGAATCAATTATTCTGTTAAGAGCAAAGAAAAAGAACCTGCCTTCGTTTCCACCCAGAAACAAATGTTCACTCTGCATAAAGCACATTAGGCACTTGTTTGAAACAGAAGTTACGTGAGAAAGGAATTGGTGGCTTGGGAAGGCAGTGACGTTCTTCCCCACTGGAGGTGTACAAGCCCCTCAGAAGCATATCACAGAGGAAACTGAAGCACTAGACGGTTTTCAAGGTGACTTCCAGCCCTGTGGGTCTATGATCTTTTGAACACAAATATGTGGAGTTCCTCCTTGCTTTCCCTTTAGAGGTCTGGTGGTCACAGTATAGTGTCACATAGCTCTTATAATTAAGGATACACTAAGAATGGCTAAAAAGTAAATTATCAAGTGATATAACACAGAAATGAAAGTTTTCCAAAAACTTAAGGAAGTAGAGTGCAATGAAAATGGAACATGGTGTAAGCACAGGGAACAGGAAGAGAAATCTGAACTCCGGTCCCCATCCCTGCCTAGGACCCACCTTCCTTGACAGTATTTTCTCCGTGGCTGTTGGAGGGATCAGGCAGGTCGCTCACCAGGGTGTGGTGGGAGTGGGAGTGCCTGGCACTCAGGCTCTCCATCTCAGTGGCTGCATCTGAACTGCCCCTCCGTGTTAGTTTCCCTGAAATGGATGAGAGCATCACAAGAGGCTGTTAAAATTTGAAAGGTTCTCTGCTGAGATTTTTGTCTTCTGTAAGGACAGCAGTGAGAGTGAGTATTAGGAAGTACACAAGGCCCAGCCAAAATAGCAAGAACTGAACTTGCTTGGAAACAGTAAAGGTCAGTGTGATTGATGGAACACCCTGTGATAAGGTCAGCCCTCATCTAAGCCAAATGTCTGAAACCATCTGTTTTGTCCCTGCTAACTGTCAGCTCCTGATTTTAAGCTGGCTGTCTTCATATGCCAGCCCAAACGGAAAGATGTCTTTTTCTTTGCTTCACTTTTCCCTGTATTAAATAACAGAGTTAAATAAAGGTCTGACTTTAGTTTAACTAATGAAAGTTAAGGCACAGAACTCTCCAGGGCCATGTTTCTGCATCTGGAGTGATCTAAGAAATAGAGCCATTACCTGACTAATTATACAGAATTCTCATATAATTACTTATTTGCATTTGTTCGGCTGTGAAAACAGCATTATTGCAGTGCTGGGGAATCTGCATTTATGCCCAACCTTCTTGGCTGAACTGTCCAAAAAAGACCCAGACTTTCCAGGGACCTGTAGTTGCTAAACAGGTCACTCAAACTCTGCCCTACTTTGAAAAGCCTTTTGTGGTCACCTAAAATGGTAGTTTGCCAGCCTCCTTTTTCCATGCCTCGCCTGTCTTCTCCAAGCCCAGAGAAACTTCCAAAAGAGAATGCGCTGCGGGTGGGGGACACATCCAGGTGGTCCTCATGAAGCAGGAATGGCACACCCATTCTTCGAGGCCTCCGCTTTCCTGTGTGGTGGAATGGAATGGAGCCTTTCCTCTCTCGGTCTTCTTTGCGGCTCTTGAACTGCAATGATAAGAGATGGAGAGTTAGGCACAGGGCAAAGGAAAGGTTATAGTTTACTTCTCAAGAGGCACTATGTCCTGAAGCAAAGCCTAGGAAATGTTCCAGACTAAGGAGACCCAGGAAGTCACTGAATACCATTTAATGGAAATGGGAGAAATTTCCCTTATGTGTTCAAAGAGGAAAAGAAACTAAGTAAAAGGTCACCCATTCCATAGGCCTTTCTGCTTGGTGCATTACAGAAGTGGTTCTCAACGTGTGATCCCTGAACCACCACCACCAGCAGCAGCAGCAGTACTTAAGAATATGCTAGAAAGGCACTTTCTCTAGTGCATCCCCAGACATACAGCATCAGAAACTCAGAGGGTGACTTCAACAATGTGTGTTAAGAAGGCTGGTAAGTGATTCCAATGCATGCTAAAATTTGAGAATCATCAGGAGTAGAACATAGGATTCCTGGTCACTTGGACCAGGCTATTTTTCAAATTTGAGATTTATTATTTCAATCAACCCACTTTCAAATACATGCAACTGCTCATAGGAGACAAAGATATATTGACATGAATCCATTACTCCTACAAAATAGTTCAAAATCAAGTATATAACTAGGAGTTTAGAATTGTCTGGAAAGCTTTTCAATTATACCAGCGCCTACACTATAATCTTCAGCAATTCTGGTTTAATTGATCTGGGATCCATTCTGGGCACTTATCATTTTATTAAAGCTCCTCAAAAATTCTATGTGCAGCCAAGACTGAAAATCTCTTTTTCCTTCTAAAATGATCAATGGTTTTCAAAAGATGATGATCCTTGTCCATTGTTGCATTATTAATGAAGGCAGTCATGACAAACTGGGCTCATAGATAAGTTAATATGTTTTGCATTATTCATTGGCATAATTCAGCTAATAATTTTGAAAGCAAATTATTTTCAAAATAAAAGACAGAAACCTAAACAAAGGAAAAAATCTTAAATATATATGAATACATATATATACATTATATATCTACACATATTATTTTCTACTCAATTAACTCCAAATATTTATAAAAAAGAAAGTCAGTGTTAGATTCGGAAAAGCATAGAACTATTTAGCTAGAAGATCTACGCTGGGGTTTGGGTTCACTCTTTGGTGAACTACATAAAGTTTCTAAGGGTCGAATTCATCTCTGCAAAACAGAGAGAATAAAGATCTCATTGGATTAGGTGAGAACTGTTCATGTAAAATACTTGATGAAATATGTTGAACCACACAAAATGTAAGTTTTCATCCTTACCACCACAACCACCTCCACCATCACGGTACATCCTCAGGACTGAGCTTCTGACAGCTCTGAGGAACGCTGAGGGAAGGAAGCTCACTCGAACACACAGAGGATGAACACAGGGCTACAGGGTTATGCTACAAGTCAGTGTTGTAACCATTCCATACTGTAGCACAATCCAAAGCACCTCACGCCCCACGGAATTTACCAAAAGGTATAAGTGATTCTACTCACCTTTTTAAAGATATTCATGCCCAGATCTGAAGAAAGATCTGGAACTGCAGACCTGCGCAGATTGGTCAAGGAAACCTTGGAAAAGGCCTCAGGGCTAAGAGATTTTTCCTCTTCATTACATTTCATGGTGAGATCCTTGACATACAATAAAATAGACAAGTATTTTGTTATTGATATGTCACCATTTTAATACAGATATGCCTACTGTTTTGACATCTACGAAATATTTAATTTGCATGTCTAGATTTTCAAAATCCAAACTCTGCAACCTCAAAGATGTATTACATACAAACATTGAAGTTTTTAGCACTGAGGTCATGTAGCCCCAAAACCAGAGTGATAAGAAAATGGGGAGAAGATAGATGTTACTTTTTCTTTTTTAGTTAAAAGTTATTTTCCCATTTAATAATTCCTTAAAGGAGATAACCACTTTGGACAGAATATCCACTAGTAAAGCAGCGGGTATTTCTTTTCCACTTTCATATTGCTCATGTTTATTTTAAGGATATGCAGAAAAGAATTTTCAGACCCAAAGTATACCCAAACAACAGGAAACTCCTACAAGTCAAATTTTCCCTACATTTTCAAAATATAGTGCTGATGAAAAGGTGGATGAACAAGCGTCCAAGAGATATTAGGACATTTGTTTATCAAAAAGGAATTTTCATGGGGATGTCACCACATCAGTATACACTCAGTTTATTTCTCCAAACATCTATAACGAATAGCAAGGCTATATAACAAAAGGCAGCATTGTTCATGATGACACTGAAGTACTGAAAATTTCTGAGTTACACCAAAGAGGTTAGTCACATTCAGTAAACTACGAGTGTCACATATTTTATGATCTTGGTGATTGACAGATGACATGTCAGCACTCTCTATTAACTATCCAGCAGAGTGATTTTCATTATCTGAATGTACAAAGGCTTGCACTACATTAGCATGTGTAAGTGGTACACTTTTTCTGAGGTACACTAAGAACTAAACAGCAGCAAAAGGGTCCAGCAGTGAAAGATGGAAGGGAAATGACAATGACAGTAGAGTAATCTACCAATCAGATAGCACTGGATGCACAGAAGAAAAAAGCAACAGTGTTTTATGGCTAAAGTTGTTAGTTCAAATGACAATGGTCAGAGTGTCTTACTTGGGTTTTGTGAGTGTTCACTAATGAGGGTGCTGCTGCCACCATCGAGCTACTCCTAGGTCTGGGCAGGAGAGGGATATCTGGCTCTGGAGGTTTCTCTGGCTTCTCTTCCAACATGTGTCGCAGCCTTTGTAGATAGTACATCAGAGACCACTGAGTGCCTTCTTCAGACCAGTGGGGCTGGAGTAGGCAGCGAAGAACAGCAACATCAAAGTAGGTGGCATAGCGGGATCTTTGGCACGGAGGTATCACCAGAGATGCCCTGCTCCTGGTGGAAGAAAGAAGATAATTACCCTGGCAGCCAAGTCTTCCAAGAGGCAGCACAACATGGCTTATAGGTCCACTTTCTCATTCAATCATTTCTTCATTTACTTAACTCTTGTCTAGTTCGCTCTGAAATACTAGGTCTTCCTCATTCTGCTTTTGCTAAACATTTCCTTGAAACAGAAAAACTGAGTTTTGAAGGATGGGTAAGAATTAGCCAGGCAAAGCTGAGGTTGGGGCAGGAAGGCAATCAGTATTTCAGCTACCATTCAGAACAATGCTTGCAAAGGTTTGGATTTTTAAAATTATGAGCTTGCAGGAGGGGGCAGCATAAGTCATTGGTTAGTTGGTAAGTAATTTGGGTGACAGGTAATGATGAGAGACAGAGCTATACAAATAGGGCTGGAGAGGTAGCTAACTGGTAGAGCATTTGCCTGGCGTGCATGAGGACATGGGTTTGAACCCCAGTACCATATGCACATCAACATGTCAGAAAAACTAAAACCAGATTAAAAAAATAAATAAAAATGATTCTCTCTTCCTCCCTCCCTCTCTCTCCCTTTCTCTCTCTCTTTCTCTTAAAAAAAGGAAAGAAATAGTTAATATTCTTTTGTACTAAGCTATTAGGTTTAACTCCAGTGGAAAGAGGAATGATATTTGTCTTGTCTACTGCACTGGGCCATTTTAACTTCAGCTGTGAAAATACTGTGTAAAATAGAAAGAAACTGAAAAATGCTAAACAAAAAGTTTTATTGTGAGAAAATCAAACAATTTTGAAAATTCCTAAGTTATATAATCATGTAAGACACAAAAATAATTTTTTAAAAATCCACAAATTTCTGCAATTCTATTATTCAAACACATGACATATTCAATACTTAGTGTCACTTCTACTAAAATAGTTTTAGGTGATTACTCAGCATAACACAACATCTTAAGCATTTTAGATGCAATGAACTATGGTTGTGGCTCTCAAAACTTGTATATTGAAATTCTAACTTCCAAAGTGATGGTATTAGAAGGTGATGCCTTTGGAAAAGTAATTAAGTCATGAGGGTTGAGTCCTCATGAATAGGATTAATGCCCTTATAAAAGAGACCCCACACACTCTCTTCTTCTCTTTGCATCATGCAAGAACGTTACGAAGACATTCTATAGTCAGAACCCAACTGTGGAATCATCATGCTCTCAGACTTCCAACTTCCAGAACTGTGAGAGATAAATTGCTGTTGTGGATAAGCCACCCAGGCCATGATTCTTCTTTATTGCAACCCAAACTGACTAAAGCATTAGTGAATGTGTAGGTTCATCCTAGGAAGCGTATGGTCCAGTAAGAATGATAGGCAATAAATGACAAAATATTAGCAGAATTTCTTGAATACAAGATGGTATCAGGAATCTAAAATCTAAACTTAACCCCCAAGGACAATTTCCTTCTGATCATGTGATGCAAAGGGAAATTTTTGTACCCTTCTCTCAACTAGCAAATGTCAGTCACTACCTATACATGTTTTAAAAAAAAATGCATCTATTGAGAGAAAGGAGAGATTTTTATAAATTTCTCAGGCCTGTGCTTTGAATTGAAGATTTATGACTCCTCTTATGATTTGTATCTAGAAATGCCTCCTGAATAGCTCATGTTTTGAAAGAATGATCCCCAAAGCAGCAAGGTTCAGAAGCAGGGCTTTTAAAGTAACAACTAGATTATGAGAGCTATAATCTCATCAGTGGATTAATCCATCTAATGGATTAATAATCTGAGTAGGCTACTGGGTGGTAACTGAAGGCACATGAGGAGTGGTTGAAGTAGGCTACTGGGAGAGTGGCTCCTTCCTCACTGCTTTCTGGCTACCATGAGCAGAGCAGCTTTCCTCTACTCTGTTGTTCCACCATCATATTCTGTCTCAACTCAGGCCCAGAATGATGGTGTTGGCCAACAATAGGCTGAGACATCTGAAACTGTGAGCCCCAAATAAACTTTTCCTCCTTTAAGTTGTTCTTATAAGGTATTTAGGTCACAGTGATGAAAAGCTAACTAACAAAAATCATTAGTGGTTCAAGAAATTAATTTGATAGGATACAGTCACTATGAACCTGCCTGCCCACTAGAAGAAAAAAAAAACTTTGAGGGTAAGGACTTGTATGTTTGATGAAACTTGTTTCACATCGCACCTTTGTCAAGAGTAATTAAATCAAATATATTTCTTACAGTGTGTTGCAAAAACAAGTTTAAAAAATTTACAGTCTGAGACCAAGTCTGGGGCATTGTTATTTTCATAGCCTTTCTACTTCCCTACTGAAGAATGCCATACTTTGTTACTTCTATTCTCATTAATAGAAATGTCTGGCATGTTGAATGACAACTGCCAATACACACCATGGTTTTGAATGTCAATGCTATCTTATAATCTAATATCCTTGACTATTTGAATTGACAAATAAGAAACTACAAATTAAAATTCAACCACATAAGGTGCTACAATACTAAATAGTTTAGTTGGGTTGGCAATCATATTGAATAAGCTTACTACAACATCCTAAATTCTCATACATGTAATATGAGCATTTGTCCTTTTTCCAGAGTGCTAGAATACTCTTTGAACATTAGTTTTGTGACAATTTATTGAATGCATTATAGAATCCCACAAATTCTCTTTCCAAACACTTCTCACCTGCTCTGTGAACACCATCCTAGTCTTAGTTACCAATATCTCTCATCAGGTGTATTGCAATTACTTCCTACAATTCTCATTTCCTCTCTTGTTCTTCTACACATTGCAACCCTTTCCAATGGGCAATTCAATCATCCTTAGAATAAAACATGCAGTCTTCTCAGCAGTCAACAAGGCCTGGATAATGTGGATGGGCCTACCATTCCAACCTCATTTTCTATCACGCTTGCTCTGATATGCTAGTTATCAATTTATTGACTTTCAGCTCAAATTCACTCTTTTTTAAAAAAGTCCCTGTTTTAGTATCTTCTCAAATTTTCCAGTGTACTACTTGTTTCCTTCTGAGACCTTGACTAATGATGCCTCCTGGACCGCTAAGGGAAAGGAGAATCTTGATTTTCATTTCTGCCTGTTTTCCTAAGAGGCTTTCTCTTTGCTCTCTTTCCTTGACCCCATTCCATTTCTCTTTCTTAATGGAGCATGACCTGACCTTCCAGGCTTCATTTATACCTAAGATAATAGGAATTCTTTCTTTTTTGGTGTTATATTCTTGGATATAAAAGATAGAAGAGATAGCATGAATTTGGCTGGCTACCAGCTGTGTAATTTTAGGTCCTCAAGCCTTGGTGACAGTCATGTGACTTATGAGAGCCTGTGAAACCATTATTTTCCTGACATGATTTCTGTGATTAAGGCGGATAATACCAGTTCCACAGAATTATTTTCTCCCTTCAGACTAGCTGTAGTTATTTACCCTTTACCTTCTGCCCATAATTTAGAGTCCCCAAATATTTTGTTATTAGATGAGGGAATACCATAAATTCTTTCAAATCCCTACAGCACTGCTCCATATGAGCTGCCAGTGAGCCCTTTCATGAGAACTCCAAGGAGGATGAGAAGGAGAGAGGCTGTTAAAGATGCAGACACCCACATTTCACCCTAGACTTCTAAACTACAGTTTCTGAAGTTGAGCCTTAAGAATCCTTTCTCTTAAACATAATCCTCAAGTATTCCATAAGCATTCTAAATCATATTGAATTACAATACCCCTAGAAAAATATGGAATGCATGATTTCTTCACTTTTAGGCCAACATCCAAAACAATTTTTATTTGGAAACCACATAACTGGGATGATATGTTGACAATTTCTTTCCTGAGGGTACTAGATGACTAACCCTATATCTTTCTGTACATATAAAGCTTATTTGACCAAAAATCTTACTAATGCTACAGTTAAGTCCCATAGACATTAACTACTTTCTAATGAAACTTGTCAGTTCATTTGATGATGGGCTATAAAACAGCAAGACTCCATGAATACAAGGCTGTGATCAGAGATGAAAGAATATGTTGTAAACTGCATAATCAAAATTTGTTAAATACTTTCATATTTTAGTTGTTTAATATTGAAAGAGACTCAATTTGAAACAACAAAGAACTAATAAGACCTTCCATAGCAAACATTTACAACTCTGTTTAAGGTGTTTAAGGTGTTATTCAAGTACTAGTTTATTTGCTAAAGAGTATGAGTTGTACTAGTTGGAACAATCACTAAAAAGCAAGAATGATTATTAAATATTTCTATTTCATTTAGGGCAGCATTGTCAGATGAAATTAACTGTTCTTTGATAAATAATTTTAATTAACTAATTAACATATTAGATAAAAATTTACATAACTGAATAAAAATGGTATGGGAGAAACTCACTGTATGACATGATGGGAAAGTCCTTCCCAATTCTAATATTCTATTAGTTATTTAGTAGAGAAAATCAAAAAAGCAAAATTTGTTTTGGAAGAATATGAACACAACTTTTCTTCTAAATTACACATGTAAAAATAATGAAGAGAAGTACATATAAAAAAAATTAATGCTATATATATCTGATGGACTTGTGGATGGATTTATTTCTCAATATTTTAAACATTTAAATAATTATTTACAATTAGCTTCATACAGAATTGTATGCATATATTAAATAATATATTATCATGAAAAAAGATTTTCAAAACAAGTAAGAATGCTTTCATCTACTTTCCCAGCACTATGACTTTGGGAAACCAAGTTAATATTAATGAGCCCTGGAAGACAATAGTAGAGAGCATAGATGGCAAATAAGTACTTTGGAAATAACAGAGAATCTATGGAAGCAGAGAACTATGGAAATCACTCTTGAACCTATGAAAGATTTAATAAAGCATAAATTAAATCTATGCATATGATAATTAAAGATGAAATCTCACATTGATTTAAAAAACTAGCTACCTGTTCACTGACTGCAGAGTGCAGGGAAGAGTTATGCTCAGTTCAGTCAAGGTCAAAGTAGAAGACATGATGAATTGGGTTTGTATGATACAAGCACACAGGTTTTGTTGCTAAGATATTTGTACCACTTTATCATTAAAATCCTCTCCATTTCTGATTAATACAAGATCTCTAGTGAAGACACATTAACATTAGCATTTTCTGAAAGGTCTACCTTATGCATAGAATGTCCATGGCAACCAGCACCTAGCGCTAAGCAGAGAGAAGATGTAGTTCATTTTTTTCAGAGTGCCACTGAATCATATCTAATTCACACATGTGGGAGGGTGTATGCTTGCTGTGGGTGATGTGTGCATATGTGTGTAAAGAAATGCATATATTATATGTAGATGCTTGGGTGTTAATGTCAGAAAACAAAAAAAAATGTCCTTCCACAAAGAGGAATTTTGGACGTTATTGGTTTTGTTTTTATAGGCAAAGATTGGAACCATTAATATTTGATTTTTTTCTAGAGAAAAGATATATCATTCACTGTTTAAATTTATAAATTTCTAATGCTTACAGTGGTTAAAAAAGTTATACAAAAAATATAAGTGCATGGATATTTCACAACCTCAGGAATTTACCTTGACACAGGTTTTTTTTAATTTTTAAAAAGAGAAAGCTGATTTTTTTAATTTTTTCATTTGGCTTTTGCTTTTCCTCCACTTGGTTGTGTATGTGGTGCTGGGATCAAACCCAGGTCCTTGTGCACGCCAGGCAAGCACCATAACCATTGAGCCATCACTCCAGACCCAAGATTTCTTATTCTTACCCTAAATTAAATTTAAATTTTTTTGAATTTGTATTAAATAGAATTAGTGGAGGAGGAATGTTCAATAATTGATATGAAGAAAAAAGTCAATAATTATAATACAGAAAATGATAGCAACTTTATTTTCATTCTTCTTTGTTGTAGCTGGCCTTCAGGATATCTCCCAGTGGTCCCTGCCTCCTGATACTCATGCTCTAGTATAGCCGCCTCCTACACCATAGCTCGATTGGTTGGCGTGATCCATACAATGGAGATGTGATGGGATGTTACTTCCAAGACTAGATTGTAAAAGCCATTGAAGCCTCCACCTTGATTGCTCCCTCTCTTTGTTGGTTTATGTATTTGGGGAAAGGTTAGTTTAGGGGTCATGTGCAGTCCTGTGGAGAAGGCCTGATGGGAGGAACTAAGGTCTCTGACCAACATTCATCTGAGTGAGCTTGAAAGCAGATCCTGCGGTCTAGCCAAACCTTCAGATGACTGCATCTCTGGCCAATGTCTTGAGATATCGTGAACCACAATCACTTAACTAAACTAAGTGACTCGTGATCTTCAGAAACTATGTGAGATCATTTTGTTGTTGCTGCTGTTTTAAGCTACTAAGATTTGGTATAATTTGTTATACTGCAATTGATGATTCCTAACAATTTGTATGCAAAGATAAAACTTTAAGTTTTGGGAATGGCTGTGAAACCCAGAAGTAGGTGAATCAATAAAGACTTAAAAGCATACATTTTTTTTAAAGTACTCCTTGCACAGATTGTGAGCAGAACTTCTAAACTTTGTGGGGGCTGCTGGCAAGGGCTTAATGGAAGTAAGGAGGGTGCTAGTGGAAACTGGAGAAGGGGGCACCCTTGTTGTGTGGTGGCAGAAATTTGCCTGTCGTGATGTGGTAAGTTTTTTAAAAATGTGCCTAACAAACTGGGTGATCTAATGAGGAAGATTTCCAAATGAAGTGTTGAAGATACCTTTTGATTTCTTGTCACTAATTATAGCGAGTCAAGAGAGAAGACACAGGAGCCAGTGGAAAAATTGTTCAAGGTTAATCAGAGCAGACTTAATGATATTAAAATTATCAGCTTTCCTCATAGCAAATGATATTAAAATTATGAAATGTCTTCTAAGCAAACATAATGTCTGGTGAGCGTCTGGAAAAACATAGTCTAAATTTAAGGCTAAGGGTGAAGCTATAAAGTCATTTGTTAAGACTTATAATGACCTAAGGTCATCTGAGAATACTGCTTCATCACACGAAAATATCTTAGACTAAAGACTAAGAGTGTGATTCAACCTCCATCCCTCCATGGGTGTGTGTGTTGGGTGGTAGGGAGCGACAGGGACAAAAAGAGACAGCAACAGAAGGAAAGAGAGGAGTTCTTAGAAACTTAAGATGTTGTTCTTCAATGGAAGCCCAAGATGGTGATAGAATTATCTCAATGAGATTAGTGGATATGGATTTTGTTTATTCTAGTGAACTCCAATAAGATTACAGAGGACCCATAAAGTTTTAAAAATAATTATATCAGCAAAAACACTTCTAGAGACAGAACAAAATGAAAATAAGCTGTTGGGCCCCTAAAATTTTACTAGCAAGAAACAAGCTAAGAAAATTGTTCAGCTATAAACATATGCTATCTTTCTCAGAGGAGGAAAGTTAACTTCAAAGATAAAAAGCAATAGCCCAGAGGGTGGAGCCAAGAGTCATGGCCAAGAGTGGGACTGAGTTCTAATCAAGGAGCTTCCAATGAGTCTCCAGCTTAATTTAGGAACTGCTATGGACCTGTGGCTCCCAATTGATCCCTTTTGATAGGCAGTTCCACATCAGTTATGTCATGCTTCTTTCACCATTGTATGTTGGGTGTGTCAGGTGCAGATAGCTCATCTCTTCAGTCCACAGGTATTTTCAATATTTTGGAAACAGTACACATGTAATGGACTGGGAGAAGGCAATGCCAATTGTAGAAATACTAGTTTGGAAACAGTTGCAGAAATATAAGCAGGAAATAATAAGGATCTGAATAAATAAGTATGACATTGGAGACAAGGGAAGGGCTTTGAGAGAATTAGGGATGTAAAGGACTCGGGATATGGTGAACTTCAGGTATTGGACTAGGAAGTCCGGGTCAATGGTAATGCCATCTAGGAAAGCATAAATAAATAAATAAGTATTTAAATAATACCATGATGTTGAGACTCCAGTAAAGTTTTTCATATGTTGATGTCCAGAAAGGCAGATTTTTGCTGAAACTTTGTGATATGTGACAAACATCACCTCATTTTGCCCTCCCCCAGCACCTAACACATACCATTTTACTACTACCTGCTTCTATGAGACTGTCACTTTTAGATTTCAAGAGTATTTGTCTATGCCTTATACATGTGACTTGCAAGTTCATCCACGTTGCAGAAAAGATAGTTCTTATTCTGTGTCCTAAAGTAATTATCTTTCCCCCAAATCTGATTTAATTATGCTCTTGATAACTCTAAATATAATTATTGTCATCAAATAAAATGAGGGCTTTGTGGGGGTGGGAGTGGTCATGACAGTTACTTTTGAAATACAGACAACATGGGAAGAAGTTACACATCTGCAGACAGACCTTTGGGAAGCCATCCTTGATTCCCATCTGAGAGTGTTTGCAATGTGTGCCATCTTCCCTTGGGTTTAGGCAGGACCTGTGACTTGCACATAAGCAGCAGAATACGGCAAAGGTAATGGGATGTCACTCCCATAATCAGGTTACTTTATTTGACAAAGAGGGCAAGATGTCACTCTAAGGTTATATTACATTACATAAACCCTGAACAAGCAGACTGGAATTTGAGAGAATTTCTCATCTTTGCTGTTTTTGAAAAAGCAAGCTGACCTGATGTGAGGTAGCCCATGGAGAGGGTCATATGGAAATGAACAGCCTCTAGGATCTGACAGGAGGCACAGCCAATATCCAGCAAAAACACAAGGAACTCAGTCCTACATCTATAGGATGAATTCTGTCAACAACCTCAGGGAACTTATAAGTGGATCTTTCCTTCTCCAAGCCTGTGAGGAGGCTGACACCCAGGTTGCAGCCTGGTGAGACCCTAAACCAAGAGAAAATCCAGCCAAGTTGCACCTGGATTTCTCCCAACAGAAATTATGAGGTAATAAATGTGTTTTGTTTTACGTCATTAAATATGTTGTAACTTGTCACGCAGCAATAAAACAAAACAAAACAAAGCAAAACCATATACAATAATGATGGACAGAAACCACAGAAAACAAATTTTGATCAAACATAAGGACAGTCCACTACATAGAACTATTTAAAAACAAAATGAGCTTCAACAGAGAATACTGAAATACCCCTTTGTTTAACATGTTCAAGCAGTTCCGTTTTGCTAGTGCATCAGTGAGATGAAAGGAGATTGGATTGCTATTTTCATAGGGTTCCTTCTGCATTCATTTTTAATCTAACTAACAGATAATAATTGTATATATTATATATTGATGGGGTACAATGTGATTTTTTGATGAATGTTTACATTGTGGAATGATTAGATTAAGCTAATTAACAAATAACATACATATCTGTGTGTGTGCGTGTGTGTGTGTGGTGAAAACATTTATACCTATTCTTCTAGTAATTTTGAAGTAGTCAGTGCATTATTATTTATTATACTAATAAACTAATTCTGTGAAAGAATCACTAAAGTCTATTCCTCTTCTCTTGACATTTTGTGCCCTCTAATCAATCTCCCCTTTTCCCATTCAAATCCTTCCTATCCTCTACTTTCTACTTCTATGAGTTCAACATTTTTAGTTCTACATATATGATATAATTTTAAATTCTCATCACCACCATTGACCTGGGACAGTAAATCAATGGATAAACAAAATCAATTCCACTTACCAACCAAAGTTGCTCTCAAATTTCATATCCTCACCAAATAGGTGTTTATTCAATTAGGTCAGTTGCTTTTAAAGTGCAAATAAATATGCAAAGGTAAACACACTATTTACATATTGTTTTTTTAAAGTGTAGCATGGAGGGGGGCGCTGGAGTGATGGCTTGGCCATATTGCACTTGCCTGGCATGCACGAGGACCCAGGTTTAAGCTCCAGCACCACATTACACAACTAAGTGTTGGAGCAATGAAAACCAGATGAAAAACTAAATAAAGTTGATTCTCTCTCTCTCTCTCTCTCTCTCTC